>PVJH01009849.1:0-76749 GCA_004026705.1 Nesogale talazaci | reverse complement strand
AGAAAGACTTAGTGGTTCCCCCCCTTTTTCCACAAAGAAATTCACTGGCTTATTATTCTGTGAAGCACAGTTGAAGACATGCTGCTCAACAATTATCCTCATATGGATGAATTCCACACATATTGCAAATGCTGAGAGTGGTCCCTGAAGTGTAAGCTGATATAATGGCCCTCCACCTTCAGACAAAGACTCTCCAGATAAAAGACTTTGAATAGGTTAATGAGACTTTACCATGTATGACAATGAATTTATATCAATCATGTAACTAAAAGTCATTTTGGAACTGCTAATCCTTTTCCAGGATTGGTTTAAGTTGTCTTACATGAATAACAAATTGCCTCTATTGAACGTGATCCCTATGGGATGTTCCCCAAATCTCCACCTAGTGCGCACTTTATATTTCAAACCATCTTAGAACCTATCTGCTATCATGTAGGTTAGAGTATCTTCAGTATAGTTCATAAGAAGACTGTGCTCTTACTCATGTTGAATCATATCTTACTATGAGACTAGAAATGATTGTAAACACTATGAAAGTGTTCAAGATATCATCAGCAGGTTTTTTTTATGTAGGACATTAAAGTTAGGCACCATTGTATTATAAAATTTAAGAAAACTAAAGCCAGCTTGAAACCCATTGGTTATCCTTCAAACACATCTTCCTAGCAGTGCTTGAGCAAAATTGTAACAAACAGAAACATATGCTCACTGACCTACAGAAATCCTTGGACTCATGCTATATTAGCATCAACAAAAGAATTTGAATGATTTCTTAATGGAACGACATCTGGAAAATTTTTTATGTTTATATTTTCCTTCCTAGTAAATAAGCCACCTTCAATTATTGACCTATTAATACTAAATGTACTGTCTTTCAGTTTTGTCAAAATAAGCACTTATTGAAATATTTGTGAAGTCAATACTTGTATATAGCATGCCTGGCAGAAATCTATAAGAACAAATAAGCTATGATTCATTTTCTACTCTTATTTACAGTTCCATCAAATGTGTTTCTTGCTTTTCAAATAAGAGTTTACACTTTGGTAAGTACACTAATTCTGTTTCAAGCTTTATTAAGGGTGGGCCCAAACTAGAAAAATAAATCCCATAGATCTTATTTCAACTAATGGAGTCCTTATATACATTATCTTACTAGTGGGCACTAATTACTGTAGCAAAATATAATGACCACAACTTAATCAAAGCATAATTATGGTTAATGATGCACTAAGGCACACCACTAATTAAATTATTCATTGTTCAATAGCTGTTAACTATTTATATGAAAGTTCACATTTATGGTAAAATGCTATTTAATTCAGAATAACCATTTACCAGAAGTTCTCTGAACACTTTCTTGTTTGGAACCCCTCATACCCAGAGGGGAATATAAAAATAAAGACTAGAAATATATATATATATATATATATATATATATATATATACATACATATCCCAGATATACTCCAGATGCTATAAACCACTGTTTCCTTATAACTTCATAGTAAACTTGTCTCTTTGTTTCCTATAACCTGTCAAGCTGTTTATAGTTCTTCATTTTAAAATTCTCCCATGAGGCACCATCCCAATCCTGATCATAAAACCTTACCTACTTAGATTTTTAATTGCTACCAATCCTATAAGTTCTTTAGTTGGATTTCTAGTCAGAACTTTCTTTGATCCATGAACAGCCTTTCCAGTAAGTTACATATTTGGGCTGATAACTACTTTGCATGTGTGTGTGTGCATGCATGTGTGCCTCTGTGTGTGTGAGAGAGAGAGATAAATAGATAGATGAGAGAGAGAGAGAGAGAGAGAGAGAGAGAGAGAGAGAGAGAGAGAGAGAGAGAGGATTTAACGTAGGTTCTGTAGGGTAATCCATATAATTATGAATAAATAAAGATAGGGGTCTTTATACCTTTGTTCTAACTTCTCCAGTTAAATAAATGTAGGTTCCTGATGGAGCTACTTGAATTTCCCAAGCACAGTATGGTATTATTTATAAAACTAAGTAAATATCTGTTTTCAAAAGGTCCAAGTATTAATATACCAGTACTTGTGTTTGAAGAGAACTTTAACACAATGCTTAAAATTTATAAGATGCTTAATACATGTGTATCTGGATGGAGAATTGCTTTATTTTTCTTCAAGTAAAACTCACCTCTGAGCATGCATACAGGATAATTTGCCTTACTTGTTAAATACCTGTTCTGCAGGAAGTCTCAGTGCCAGGGGAAAAATAACAAAAAATATACTTTCTTAAGAAACCTTGCTGAGATAAGATGTCTCTTATTTATTTTCAATCATTGTTTTCATCCAGTTTTAGTTTAACAAAGGTAGAATTTTTCACTAATTAGGTATTTGAGGGCATATCCGCTTGGTCTAAGTTTTAAAGCAAGATTAAGCTAAACAAAGGCAAAATTCCGTTTAAAACAGCCATACCTGGTAGTGGTGAGGAAATCAATTTGGTACACACTAAGATAAAGAAAAGCTTAGTTGTTGTTTTTTTCTTTCGGAAGTTGTCTTATATGTAGCAATTTATAAGGTTTCCTTGTCTTCCTAGTAGTGCTTAATAAATCTAAGAAATGAGGCTATATTTGAAGTCAGCAAGAGTACTTCAATAAATTTTCCTTCTTTTAAATGAATGCAGTGCATTGTATTGAAAAGCAATTATTAGAATTTAATTTTTTCAGCAAAGAGGATTAATCACTTACTTGAAATGATATTAATATTGGGTAATGAAGTTGCTAAAATGCTTTTTAATAAACCACATACCCAGATTTTATCATGATTTAGTCTGAAACCATTGTTAAAAGATTCCCAGCATTATTCATCATTAAATCATTATTTTAACCTTAGTGTTGTCATTGTCTTTTATTTATTGACTCATGAGAGAACGCCCTATTTTATATAACAAAATAGGTGTATTTAAAATTTTATTTTACAGATACAGGTTAACAGAATAATATAAAGTGGATGGAAATGAAATTACTCTTTTAGGTATAAGTAAACTCAAAGCACATCTTTCATATCTGAAAATAGATTTGCTATGAAAGTGCATTTTTTTCTTTACTCTGGGTTAATTCAATCTGCCTATAACACTTCTATTTGTGACGTAAGTGAAATATGAAAGATCCATTTATCATGAGTACATACAGGGGATAAAATTGTAAGAGAACACCCATAAGTGGTAACATCTTACTTTGGATCATATCAATATTCATAGAAAAAAAAACAGATCTAATGACTCTATAACCCAAGAAGACTATTGCCTTAATTTTTTGAATCAAACTTTTGCTGATAATTAAAAGGTATGTGATCTGGGGAAGCATAATGTAATACTACCATAACAAATAAGCAGTCTTTTTTAAAAGTGTATTGCTATGCAACACATGTATGAGTCTTTGCCTTTTAGATCATGATTCATTACTTCTCTGTATTTTAGTAATTATCATTAAAATCATCTGGCTAGATAATTCAGCAGCAAGGCAAAACTGGTTTCCAGGTTCAGAATGTTAAGTTCTACACAAAGACATTTTTAGAACAGTCCCATAGAGCCTTAAATGATATCCAACCAGTAAATAAATGTAATAATGAAACTTCACAGGGAGCAATAAGCCTTTGACAACAAAATGGGAATTATTATTAATAAAAAATACTTTAGCGCCCACAAAGAGGCATAATTGGCCATGACCTGATTGACAGGTTAGACTCCATCCCCTCACTTAAGTTGACAGGAAATCATGAACTGCCACAGCAGGATTATATGAAGAAGAACAAGCATCAGAATACGGCGAAGGCTTATTAAAAACCTGCAATATACAGATGGCACAACCTTTAAGCTGAAACCCAGGAGGACTTGAAACACTTGCTGATTAAGGTCAAGAATCACAGCCTTCAGTGTAGATGACAATGCAGTATGAAGAAAACAAACATCTTGACACCTGGACCAATAGACAGCATCATGATAAATAGAGAAAACATGTGCAGTGGACAGGAATTTCATCTTACTTTATTTCAAAATCAATGCTCATGGAAGCAGGAGTCAAGACTCTATGCTGATCTTCCCGACATAATCGCTGAAGACCAAGTCTGCGCATAAGTCGATGTGATGAAAAAAGCTATTGGTGCACAACATTCAAAAGATATAGTGTCCAAGGTCTTAAAGGATTGAAGATAAACAAGTGGCCATCTAGCTGAGAAAGAACAAAGTCCACAGGGAAGAAGCACAACAGCCTGTGTGATCTCGAGGTGTCAATAGGATCAGGTATCAGGCGTCAAAGAACAAAAAAACATCTTTGTGAATGAGGGGTAGTGCAGAGTGGAGACCCAAAGCCCATCTGTAGGCAGCTGGACATCTTCTTACAGAAGGGTCTTAGAGAGGAGACAAACCAGTCAGTGTGCAGTATAGTACCGTTGAAACATACTACTTTCCTTTAGTTCTGTAAACCCCCCCCCCCACTATCATGACCCCAATTCTACCTTACAAATCTGGCTAGACCACAGCATGTACACTGGTACAGGAAAGAACTGGAAACACAGGGGATCCAGGATGGATAAACCGCGCAGGACCATTAATGAGAGGAAGGGGAAAGTGGGATAGAAAGGGGTACCAATTATAATGATCTACATATAACTCCCTCCCAGGGGGATGGACAACAGAAAAGTGGGTGAGGGGAGATGTCGGACAATGTAAGACATGAAAAAATAAAACCTTATTGGTTTTGTGAGGGAGGGAGGGTGAAAGAGGGAGGGGGGAAAATGACGAGCAGATACCAAGGGCTTAAGTAGAAAGAAAATGTTTTGAGAATGATGATGACAACACATATACAAATGTGCTTGACACAATGAATGTATGTGTGGATTGTGATAAGAGTTGTATAAGTGTCAAAATAAATGATTTTTTAACCAAAAAATACTTTAGCATTTGTGAATATTAGCACATGGATGAAAGCTACAAGGTAATTATTTAGCAAAATGTTTCTTTTTCCTTTGTGAACTTTATACTGCAATATATATGCATTTAAATTTTAAACGTATCTAGAATATTGTAGAAACCAAGGCTCTTACTTGAGTGTTAATGACAAAAAGAGCATCTTCTCAATATTACAATCTTGTTCTGCAGGAGTATAAAAATATCACAATACATATTCTAATTGCAAAAATGAAATGCTGGAGTTTATTAAAAGTAAATGCATTTTGGGAAAAGACAAAGAAAAATTAAAAACTGCCATAAGATGAGACAAAAAATAAAGGCAAAGAAAATAATTGAGAATTGATACCAGGTTTTTCAGTGCTTACCAAGAATGAGAGAGAGAAACATGGGAAATGCTTGCTAATGTGCACTGAGTTTCTGTTAATGATGGTATAATTTGAAAATGGGCAGTAGCAATTATTAAATAACATGACTAATGCCTCCAACATTACTGAATTTTACATGTAAAAATGTTGAATTTATTTTTAAATCATTTTATTGGGGGCTCATACAACTACTCTTATCACAATCCATACATACATTTTGTCAAGCACATGTGTACATTAGTAACCATCATCATTCTCAAAACATGCTCTTTCCACTTAAGCCCTTTTTATCAGCTCCTCATTTCCCTCTTCTTCCCCACTTCCCCCTCCCACATGTACCTTTGATAATTTATAAATTATTATTATTTTGTCATATTGTACACTGTGTGATGTCTCCCTTCACACACTTGCTTGTTGTCTGTACTCAGGAAGGAGGAAGTAGGTTATATGCAGATTTATCTATGCTTCTAAGATATTCACATTGAGCAGGACACCTACCTCTGAGCACATACTTGTATCGCCTATTATAGTGGTATCTTCTATGTTACCATGGTGGAGCAAACTATGAAAGAATCACTTCTCTTTGTGTGTGGTGGTGAGAGAGCACACTCAATTCTTTTGAGACTTAGGGGATTAGAAAATTTAGGACAGTCTTTGAAGAAAAGGTATTATGGTGGTTGACGGTTCTTGAAGAATTATTTCTAAGGTAGGAGAGAAATAGCATTCCAATCTCCAAGAACACTCTATATGAATGTACAGAGATGGAGGGTGGTGCGTGGAGCATGCTGTGTTCAGGAAAGGATAAAGAGAGAAGTATGGTTAGGGAAAATTATGAGTATTACTTATGGAAGAAGGATCTCTGGACACACAGTGGGCTAAGTGTTGGACTGGGATCTGCAAGGCCCAAAGTGCAAAGCTAACTGAGAGTTGGTAGTCAACCTACTGGATTACAATGTTGAAAACACTTTTGGGGCTGAATAAATGGCATGGAGCAATTTTAAAAAAATATTCAAGCATTTATATGAACATTTTTTAAAAGATAAACTTTCTTCTCTAAAACAAAGCCAACACAGAAATTCAGGAATTGCCTCACTTGCATGTCAGCAATTCAAGGGGCAGACTATGGTTGCTCTCCCTAAATAAATACTGCAGTTATCAGTAGTCATTTACTCTAGCCACTGGTCATGTCATTAAAACGATTAGCCACTATGCTGAAGAAAGATGTAGCAATCTGTTTCATAGAGAGTTAGAGCGTCAGAGACATAGTGAGACAGTTTTACACTGTTTTGTAAGTTTGCTATGAGTTAGAATGGACTTGATAGCAGTGGGCTAGTTTGTTGATTTGCTTTGGGTTTTATAATATGCTCTCTCTATAATAGGCTCCCAGCTTGTGACTTCAGAAACTTTAATAGCTCGTGCTTGAGCTGACTGAGGAGAATATACTACATATATATATATATATATATATATATATATATATATATATATATATATATATTCTTAAAACAACCAGAAAACAACAGACTCTATGTTTCTGAAGAAATGTAGTACCAATGATCCTAAGGAAATTTATACAGCTTAATGATTTTATCTATGAATCATCACTTTTCTTACATTGTTCATCTTTCCATGGAGACAGTGACACTAACCTACTACTTACCTTGAGGGGACATTATAAAGATAAATGAACTAACCTTGGTAAAAGAGTTTGAGTTCAGAGGGAAGAAAGCATTAGAAAAATACAATGAAAAGGAGCATATCATAAATCAGGGCAGGTTTGCTTATGACGGAAAGACTAATAAATCATTCCTTTGTTTACTTTCATTTTCTTCCCTATTTAACAATTAAGCCTTTTAAAATACCCAGTGTTTAAGCTGGCAAAAATAACAGTAAATTGCATGGAAACGTCCTAATGCACAGGCTTTTTAAACAAACATACCGTCTATTTTTAGACTCGTCTTTCTTTTAAAAGGACCCCGTAAAAAGCAGCTTTAGCACCAGTCTGTAATAATGGAAGGGAGTTCTAAATGTATTTATTTATCAGTAATTGCAAGGCATAATTTTGTTGTGAAAGAGAAAGGCTTGGTTTTATATTTTTGAAAGTTATAAAAACCTTTTCCATCAGGATCGAGCGTAAGGTTGCTTATCTCTTCCTCTTCTGAATTAATTATGTACCAATTTATGTTTTCCTCCCCAGAGTGACATTCAAGAAGCTAAGCTCAATCTCCAACATTTCTTTTGATTCCAGAGGAACAATGATTCATTTGACAGGGTATGGGTTCCATGTTGATTGTTTATTTCTTTATTTATTGAAACATATGTCTGGTGGTGCACAAAAATACTCACTGCAAAAATCTAAATGATGCCTTTGAGCCGTATATTTTGAAATCTGAGGACTTCACTTTATATGTGCTGGGACTGAGAAAATTCATTTCATTTCTTTCATTCATCCCCTTTCATATTTTTTATTTCCTTTCAAATTTTTTGCGACTCAGTTGAAGAATGCTGCATTACTCATAATTGTCATCTCATTACACATTATCAATCACTGACCTGTATAAGGTCTCTGCCTTTCCTGTTTATGTGACCATTCATTCCTCTTATCTCCACCTTCCATTTTTCTTCTTCTTTTGTGTCAACCAATAGTCAGTGTTCTGGTGGGTGTCAGAGAAGCCCTGAAGGGATAACGGAAATCTCAGTGGTACAAACCCACGGACCACTCCTTATTAGAAAAGATGAGTCTGTGTGCTCCTGGCAGGATGTTCCATAGCCTATGATGGAACAGGGTGTTCATGCTGTGTCCACATGTGAACTACTTATAAAATGTTCAGGTCCAAGTGATCTACCAACTACGAAAATGCAAAGCGTATATTTATTTTCATTTATTTATTACATTTATTTATTACATTTATTCATAAACTCATGGATAATTTTTGATATGTACAATGTATGTTTATGTACCTTGCATAAACCACATGCGTCCATATCGTACAACACAACACAGCACCATTACATAGGTCCAGTTTTTGTCACCACCTGGGTTTACCCTGATGACTTGTACTGAAGGGAATGAGCCAGGAATGCATTGTCTGGACAGTAGCTGCTGACAGCCAGCCTCAAATACACTTCCAAATGATCATCCGTCATCGTGGAAAGGTACTTGGACTTCATGATCTTTATGTGGGAAAAGGCTGGCTCACATCAATAAGCAAAGCCAAATAATGCAGTCAAAGAAGTAGCACATTTTCTCACGTTTGGGTACTTTACCTCTGTGAGTAAGTTGCAGAACTGTTCATGTGATCTGGAATTTCGCTGAATGTCAGCTTGCAGTGTCAAAATCTCCCATTCCTTATGAAAGCAATACACTTTTGTATTCTTACTTGGTTCAGTTACCTCACTCATTTTAGTACCATTTCTTATATTTAGGAGAAAGAAAAAAAGTCTAAAAACTGGGGATAGTTTAGCTTGTCAGTTTTGCTGCACTTAGCACAGTTGTTTGTGTATGTGTTTGACACCTAAGATTGCATTTGATTGGCTACATGGTTTATCAGTTAAGTGACAGGATTGATCATAGTCTTACGACTATTTTTTAATACCATGTGGGTATTTTTAATACATTTGCGATCTACTAGTTGGTCTTAATTGAGGTATTGAGCAGTCCTGCTCTAGAGGTCATGATGAGCTTGATCCCACCTGATGGCAAAAATTGTTGTTGCTGCTGTGTTGCTCACCTTCCTGACAGGATCGCTGAAGACAAAGCGGGTGCATAAGAATTGAATTACTTTTTAATAATATCATTTAACATTAATATAGTACTTTACATGGGGCAAGCACTGCTCTTAACACCTTTACATGTACTAACTCATTTGATGCTCACAACAATCTGATAATATTAGTAGCCCCGCACAAAGACATTATGTAACTTGGCAAAGGTTGAAGAGTTAGAAAATGGTAGTAAGGATTAAAGGCTATATAACATTTTGTGGAGTGAATTCATGCTCTTAGTCATTGTGCCAAATTATCTTTTGCTATTCAATATTATTTGATTCCTTTTTTTCCCCTACTTACTTATTTCAGGATTCTTGCCTCTTGATATAAATTGATTATGTCTAAATGCGGGGAGTTCAATTCCTTTATTATTTACAAGTTTGTACAAGAATGCATGGGTTGGGACAGAGATGATGGAGGTCAACAAAAGGGGGCCTGAAATATTTAACAGTGATATTTTAGTTCTAGTTTAAGTGATACTCCTTAATTTTCCCCAAAGAGAATTATGACTGCTAACAAAGTCATTGTCCAATGATTAAAATATGGCAGAATTCCTGAGAATTTATACGTGGCTGTGAAAAAAATCTAATGGACAATTAGGCTATGAATTTACACATATGTGAAGGATATGACTGCTCTTAGTAAAGGATGATAAGACAGTATGTTCAACAGATATGCACAGTACTGAGCTAAGAAACCATAGAGCAGAGGTTCTCAAACTGTGCGTCACCATCCCTTTGGGGGTTGAATGACCCTTTCACAAGTGTCACCTAATTCATAACAGTAGCAAAACAACAGTGATAAAATATCAAAATAACAAAATAACAAAATAACAAAAATAATTTTATGGTGTGTGTGGGATCACCACAACAAGAGGAACTGTATTAAAGGCTTGTGACATTACGAAGGTTGGAACCACTGCCACAGCGGAAGAGTTTGGTAAAGAAGTGATTTTCAAATGGCAGGTTGGTTACCTGCTATCATTACCACCTAGTAATATTTTAGAATCACATTGGATAACATGTTCAAACATGTTGCAAATGGAGGTCCAGTGAAGAAAGTAATGAGAAATCCCCATGTTTTGTGACAAATATAACCAGACATTGAAGAAATTGTGCAGTAATCATTGGAAGATGACTTAATATAATGGTGAGAGTGATGGTTCCATAACATATAATTACACATTTAATTATTTAATACTTAATTAGATACATTTAATTGAAAGGTTTCTGCTACTGAAATTATATTTGTACTTTTTTTTTTAGGCATCACTGCCCTCAGGTGGTGGGAGTAGGAGGCCCAGCCTTTGCTCCTGGGAGCCGGAATTGAACCTCCATCCCAGTGGGCCGCAGTCCCACACACAACCACTACGCCACCAGGGCTCAGCCTATTTGTATTTTTAAAATATATTTTAGTTGTTTTATATATATATATATATATATATATATATATATATATATAGACAATTATAAAAGTAAAGATTGAAAACAAAAAAAAATTCTGAAATTAAAATTCCTGGCTTTTCAGGCTAAATGAATGTAAACCTTCACCCTAAGCACAACAAAAAAATATTAAAATCAAGCAAAAATGAAGCACAGTTTAATTATCTGGATGTGTTTATTACAGATATCCAAGAAGGCCAAGCTTTTCTCCTATGATGTTATATTTATTTGAAATCATGATTTCTTTTTTTTTCTGGATTGCTTTTAAAGTTAAATTCCTCATACACTCTATTCTCCACAGTAATCCTGACCTCAACTCAAATGTCACTCCTCCTTAATTCACTTATTATTGCACTCTTCTTTGTACCAGTTGCCGTGGTAGTGGCTGTTTAATTCATAAGAACATGGATTATACTAAAGCTCTGTACCAATAGAAGCACTTTGTGTCTAGGTTCTGTAAGGTATAGATGCAAACATGTACCTTAAACCCAAGAGAACAAAACATGAGTGTAAAAGGTTGCACTTATAAATATTCTAAGGCAGTGAATCCTCACAGCAATTAAATTCTAATCTGTTTGGAGACTCAGTATTTCTGAGGTTAACTAGAGACATAATCAAGAAAAAAAGAAGGGGTTTGTGTGAGCTAAGAATGATTTAGGAAAAAAGGACACAAAGAGTATCTTAAAATTACATATCCCATCAAGAACAGAAAATGTGCCTAATTCATCAGCTGAGTGACAGCACATGTTTGTGTTAGTCCAGGTAGACTAGAGAAACAAATTCATAAGCATGCATATAGATATAAGGAAAAGTTTTATATACAAGAGGAATGGAACATTGAGAAAACATCCCAACCCAGTCCAATCCAAGGTCTTAAGTCCGATATTAACCCATATATCTGATACCAATGTATAAAGTCTCCTTCAGACTCACAAAGCACATGCAATGACACCAGGGCAATCACAGGCCAGTGGATGCAGAGTCTTTGTGCCCAGTAGCTATAGAAGCATCCCAGCACTGACAGGGGACCTCCCCATGGTTCCTCGTTTTCAGGGTTCAAGGTCCATCAGCGGTATCCATTGGCAGGAGAAGCATCTCAGCACTGGTAGGGGTCTCCCCATGGCCTCCCAAGCATCTCAGCACTGGCAAGAATCTCCACGTGGCTTCTCCGACCCCAAAGGTTTGGTTCCATCAGGGTAAACCCATGTGGTTTCTCCGCCGGCTCCTCCAGTCTCCAAGGATCAAGATCGATCAGCATGCTGTCATCTCATCTTGTTGATTTCCAAGGAACTGAGTCTCTAGTGTCTCATTTCCACTGGCGAAATATCGGAAGGTTTCCCAGAATTCTCAGAGAAAGTCATGCCCACACAGTGGTCTCATTGGCTAGGACTAGATAGACATGTAAGAATCACCTCTACACTCTTAGTCAAATTCGCACCAGAGTAAGTGACTGCCACAGTGTTCCATAGGTAACACTAATGAGCATATGAGTTCAGAGACAAACGTTGTATCTCCCTGTATTTTACCTGACACATACATAGGGATTATTGAAATGTCGATGGGACTCTAGTTTCGTAGATTGGACTCTAGTTTCATTGATTGATGAGTTATATGCACACACATGAAAATATAAATATATCCTTCAAATTAAACCTATATCACAGATTATTCTATAGCAGAGTATTATTTTGACTTTGATATCTACTGTCAATTTATAATGAATCCATTTTTAATATCCTGGTGCTAAATTTTCTCAAAGAGGATTTGCTCCATGAAACTCTTCTTGCTGACACTCAGAGTTACTGTAATCCCATTTAAAGGAAGGGACAGGGAAAGAAATATTTTCCAGCTACTCCCTACATAGAGTTTGACATGATTTCGGATCGAAGCAGCACGTTATGGGGGCGTTTGTTTAAAATACATTTGAAGTGGAGCTATTAGATCTTGTCAATCTCAGGATTGATTTACTAAATTTTGCTTATTGTGGTAAAATATACACTAAAATTGCTTTTTCAACTTATCTTAGGTGTACAACTTTGGCATTGATCACATTTACCATGCTGTGTTAATTGTCACTACTCTCCATTTCCTAAAAATATTTTCATGATCCAGATTGAAATCGAGGAACCTATAAGCAATAGCTCTCACTTTTCCATTGTGCTGGTAAACACTATTTCTTTTTACTTTTTATAGAACTCTTTTCCACTATATTTTTCTTAGATGAAACATTTTTAATAGGTAGACTCATTGCTTTTTTGATCTTACTTGTTTTACTCAGTATCATATTTCCCATGTTCATACATGTGGTACCATATGCCAGGACTTGATTTCCTTTATGGCTGAATAATATTCTGTTACATGGCAGTGACATGCAATTGGTATGGCTCTTTCATCCGTGTTTTTGTAGCTTTCACCCAATATTTGGGTGGGGCCACGCAAATAGATGAGGGAAAGTCTACCTCAAGGGATTCACCAGTCTTGTCATGCCTCTGACTGTTAGAGAGTCATCTCAGAAATACCACAACCATCAAGAAAGAAGAGCCACCATCTGAACAAGTGCAAGATCCACTCTGAAGTAGTGGAGGCAGCGAATGGAGCAGATGCAGCACTGATATGAGACACAACAGAGGAATGGCACTAAGATCATGTGGCACTTCTGCAAAATGCATATGTGCTTTTAATTGTATATGTTTCTAATGGATTTTTCTTTTGATCATTTCCATATTTCTAGTAGCATCCTTATTTCTAGTAACATGTTTGAAAATCTGTAAGGCTCTTTGTTCGTATGGAGACCCCAGCATTTCTCTGGTTCTTATTTGAATTGTGCATTGTTTGATGAGTCTATGTTTTCACTCAGTGAGTAGATAGGAACATGCATGATATAGAGGAGAAACGTCGAGACCATGAAGAAGAGTAGTGGCCAAGGATTAAGAACCAGAGTGGGAAATACTGGACAGAATGGCTGAGAATGGGCACTGTAGACAAAAGAACTGTATCCTTACCATTGGGTAACCTGTTAGCTTCTCTCACAACCCTCCTAATCTTGAGCATTACCTGTGAGCTCCATGTGGCCACTGCACTGGCAGAGCAACAGAGAAAGAATGGCTGGTGAAGAAGGAGATATGTTAAAGGCCTGTCTGACCATGGCCTTCTTGCCATCAGTCTTGGGCAGCTGTGGAATTGGATTCTCCTTGTCCAGTGGAGGGCAGACTCAGCCCACACCTTTTCCTGACATGTCACATTTTGATCATCCATTCGTCAACCTTTTGGTTGGACATTTTGATTCCTTCTACTTTGGGATTATTGTGAATAATGCTACAATTAATATTGGTGTTCAGATATCTGTTTGAGTGCCTCATATCAAGTCTTTCTGTGGGTGCACTTTATGACACAGGAATGACATTGCTGGGTCATAAAGAAACTTTACGTTTAATTTTTTGAGAAAGCACAAAACCCTTTCCTGCGAATTATGGAATATGTGGCATCCCTGCCAGCAATGAAGGAAGGTTCTAATTTCTTCAGTTTTTTTTTTCTCCAAAACTTGTTTTCCATTCTCTGATAATGGTCATTCTAGTGGATGTGAAACACTAATTCATTGTGATTTTGATTTGAATTTCCCTAATGCCTAATTAGTACTGGTATGCTATTGGATGAACATTGGCCTGCTACTCTCCAAGTTGGCAGTTCAAAACCCTTGGCTGCTCCTTTGCAGATCGACAAAGCCATCTGCTTCCAATAAGATTTATAGCCCCATAAGCCCTATATAGGGTCATTGTGAGTCAAAATGGACTTGATACCTTTAGGTCTTAATGACTAATTTTGTAACCTGTTAGCTTCCCTCACATATATTACATTATGTATAGATTAATGTGCTTGTTGGACATATTTATCTTTTATTTAACTGTCTAATTGAGTGTTTGTGCATATTTGAGGCTATTTTGTAAAAGTTTTTAAAAAATATATTCTATATCCTTAACCCTTAGGAGATACGTATATGTTTACTCCATGATTTTCTAATATTCGGTAGCTGGCTCTTCACTTTCTTGGTAAAATGTTTTCATACACAAACATTTCAATTTTGATGAAGTCAATTGCGCCTCTTTACTTTGGAACACATGAACACACGTATTATCAAAAAATTGGTTTTAGTTATGGTATTTTGTTCATTGATTCATTTTGAGCTAATTTGTGTATGATGTGATATATGGATGTGACTTTCTTTCAATGTGCAGATCCAGTTGTACCAGCACCATTTACTGAGAAGACTACATTTTTGCCTGTGAATGGACTTTACATCCTTACCAAGAATCAATTGGCAATGGATGCATGGGTGAAATTCTGGATTATCAATTCTACTTCTTTGGGTTATTAAAGACACTTCTAAAAGTTAATGAAAAATTGGATGAAAAGATAATGGACATTTTCAGTGGAATTTTTGAATGTGACTTTATTTATTCCAGCACAATAATGTTTTGTAGCTGCAGCTATAATATCTATATCTATATCTATATATAAATTAAGAAATGAGTACTATTTGGCTCTTCTTCTGAAAGATTCTTTTGGTTAGTTGCAATTACACATGAGTTTAAGGATAGACTTTTCCATTATTTAAAAGAAGGTCCTTGGAATTTTGATAGGGGTTGGATCTACAGATTACTTATGCTGGCATTTTAAGACTATTAAGTCTTTGAACTCATGGGTTTGGGATTTGTGCTAGTCTGGGTAGACTAGGGAAACAAATTCATAGACATGCATATGGATATAAGGGAAAGGTTTATATATGAGAGGAATGGATCATTGAGAATTCATTCCAATCCAGTCCAGTCCAAAGTTATAAGTCCAATATTGGCCAATATTTCTGATACCAGTATATAAAGTCTCCTTCTCACTCATGAAGAACATGCAGTAGAGGTGTCCCAGGGCTGGCGGGGGTCTACTTATGGTTCCCCATTTCCAGAGTTCAGGGTCCAACAGCAGTATTCATTGGCAGTGCGAGCATCTCAGCTCTGTGGCTTCTCTGGCCCCAGAGGTTCCATAAGGACTAGCCCATGTGGCTTCTTCTCTGGCTCCTTCATTCTCCAGGAATCAGGATAGATTAGCATGCTGTCATCTCCTTTTGCCAGTACTTCATTGTCTCAGAGACTGAGAATCAAGTCTCTCTTCTCTAATTGGGAAACACTGTGAGACTTCCCAGAATTCTCAGGAGAAAGCCATGCCTACACGGAGGCCTCATTGTCTACTTATTGGCTATCTTGAGATTGACAGGCTCGACTCCACCTCAACATCCCAATCATGAAATTGACATTAAGTATATGGCCACCACAAGAGTTATTTCTATTTGCAATCTTCTTAAATTCTTTCAGCAATATTTCATAATGTCTGTGTACCATAACTTCCTTTTAGGTACTTTATTCTTTTACACACTATTTGAAATGGAGTATGGAGCCAGGGAGTTAGTCATGCATTGGATTCCTAACCACAAGATCAGTGATTCTAACACACCAGCCTTTATATGGAGAGAAAGATTAGGCTGTTCTCATTATAGCTCTACAGCTTCCAAACCCCTACAGAGTCATTCTATTCTGTCCTGTAGGGTAACTCTCAGTCAGAATTGACATGAAAGTTGTGAATTTTGAGTAAAGGGTTTGCTAATATTTTGTGCAGGATTTTTGTACATCTTATGTAAGGGGATATTGGTCTATGGGTTCTTCTTGAGTAGTAACCTTATCAGGCTAGAGTACCCAGAGTAACCAGCATATCTAATAAAAATTAATTGGACCTGTATTGGTAATATTTTTTAAAGATTATCTCTCTTTATTAATAACAATTTTAACAATAGAAGTCATGTTGAAATTATGTTCTAAATATAATTATATTCTAAATTATATATAGATATATATATTTGTATGTATATTAACTGTAGGCTGTAACCTGTCAGCAAAGTGCCTGACAGAGTTCAGTCCTTCACTGCAATGGACATACTGTGTTAAGGATGCACTTAAGAAAGCAGTAGTGTTCAACACACCTCTAGTATTACAAATACAGTAAGTTTCTGGTTTTCTTGATAGCAATTTGTTAGCATTTTCAATCTAACATGAAAGGAAGAGAAAAATCAAATTCATAAACAGAAATGACATTTCTTAAAACAGTCAACTTATCTGTATTCATGGTTTATATGCCCTGGAGTCTCGCACCTCCCACGTAGCCAGCTGCAACACCTATGCTTCAATGCTATGGACGGGGTGGTTCGGGAGGTGTCAGCAAGCAACGGGTGCAAGAGAGTTGTCTATTGAGAAGATTGTTCTTTAACAGCAGAGAGAAAATATCTCAGTCTTCTAATTTTGGAAAAGGTTGGGAAGGATTCGTGTTAAAGTTTCTTTGCATGCTTAGCCATAAAGTTCTACAGGGATGCCTTTAGTTCTGGACTTATCTTTGTTATCAGATTTTTTATTATGTTTTTTTTAATTCAAAGTATTCACATTTTAAAGAATCTGTGAACTTTATTCTTATTTTATTGAATTAATCCATGCAGTTTATGTGCTTCTAGGAAAGTATCTGCTGCATCAAAATTATCAAATATTCATTTGTAATATGTATTGCAATTTTTTAGAGGTGGTAGTAGTGGCCCACCCTCATCTCGGATTTTTGCTCCCTGCAATATTTCTCACTTTCTTTGCAGTCTAGCTAAGGGTTGTCAATTTTATTGATCTTTTAAAAGAAGCAGCTTCCTATTTCTTATTATTCTCTCTATTGTTTTGCATTTTATTTATCTCTTATGTGGTTTTTGTTATTTCCTCCCATCTGGTAACTTATGGCTTGGTATGACTTTGCTTTGCTGGTTCCTCAAGTTTAGTTCGGGTCTTCTTTTTCAGGATACTTCACAACTATAGTATTCTTTCTGTGCCCATCCTTTGTTGCATTCCAAGGGTCTTGCTATACTGCCTTTTCATTTTTATCAATCTCTACACATTTTTGAGTTCCATTTCTATTCCGTATTTGGCTCATTATTCAGTGTGTGTTCAATTTTCACATGGTTGTGTAATTTACAGTTTTTCTTCTATGGAGTTCTTGGTTCATTCTGCTTTTGTCAGAGAAAATATGTTGTATGATTTCAATCTTTTTCCTGAATTTGTTTTGTGACTTATGTTTTTGAGGATAAAAATGCATATTGGTCTACCTGGTTTATAGTATTTTAAAGCTTCTATTGCTCTATGGATATTCTGTCTATAATATTCTATACATTCTTATAAGTAGTGTATTAAAGATTCATACAACTATTGTAGAAATGCCTATTTCCCTTTCTATTCTGTCGTTGTTTGTTTTACATATATTGCATAATATGCACACTTGTTATATGATAAATTTACTTTATTATCATAACTTAATGCTCTTTTGGATGAAAGTATATTTTGTCTGACATTAATGTAGTCACTCCACTTCATTTTGGCTTGCATTTGCATGCAATATTTCCATATTTTCACTTTCAACCAATTTGTGTCTTTGGATTTGAAGTGTATCTTTTGTAGACAGTGTATATGTCAAATTTATATTTCACTCTGCCAACTCTGTTTATTTTAAAACTGAGAGTTTAACTCATTTGCATTCAAAGAAAATTACTGATAAGGGATAGCCTACTTTTACGAAAAAGTGGAAAGGTATAGTATTGTGAATCAGGTGCAGGCTTATTGAGTTTTACATTCAACAATCCATACACATTTTTTTTCATATAATTAATTGCAGTCCCCTGGATCTTCTATTTTTTAAATGGCCAAATATTTTATTTCATTTATTTACATGTTCTTTACCATAAAGTTAAGTTGAAGTTTACATTTAAGATCATCAATTTTATATTCAGCAGATTAAACCACAAATCAACCCCCAATAGTTTATTGTTCACTTGCTCATTGAATTTATCTTCTCCCTTTTGTGGACTACAATCTTTCATCTCACCCAAATTCACACCCATCAACAGTCTCTCCCAATGCTTTAATTTCCCTCCCTTGTACTCCCCCACTTGAATAGCCCCAAAGTCTATTCCATTTGATATAAATATATTTATCTTGATTTTTCCCCTTATAGCAGTGGTCTCATATAATGTTTGTTTTGTGTGAATGTTTTCTAGTATGAAGCTTATGGTTTTCAGACCATACATTGTTTCTTATTTCCTCACAGTTCTTTGTGATGTAGAGTATTTCCTTGGCTGTATGTATCAAAGGTTCTGTATCTATGCTTCTATACTGATGGGGAATTAAATTGTTTCTATCTTTCCACTATTGCAAATAGTGTTGCAATGTTTGTGTTATGACTTTTGCATTTGTAAGAAAAATATATGCCACTACAATGCAATTTTGATGCAGATATCAACTTCATTCTTTTAAAAAAAGGAGAGAAAAATTGCTAACTTCATATGAACAGGGAAGAGGTCCAAGACAAGCATGGAACTTCATAAGAAGAACAAGGAAGGAGGCCTTTCACTTCTCTAACTTCTCAATCTATTACACAGTCATAGAAGTTATAGCAACCTGACATGAGCACAATGATAAACATGCAGAATAATGAAACAAATAGAGACCCCCCCAAATAAATCCATCCTTTACAGACAACTGATTTACAAAGGGTCAAAAAAACATTAAATGTGATAGGCATATTCTCTTCAATAAATGGTATTGGAAAAATTCTATTTCCATCTGTAGAAGAATGAAGCAAAACCTGCATCTCACTCCATGCACAGAACTGACTGCAAGATGGATCAAATACATAAATGCAAAACTTAGAGCTATAAAAACCACTAAAGGGGCAATAGGAACACATTTAAAGTCCCTATGGCAAGGGACGGACACTCTGGTAGCATTGTGGTTATGTGTTGAGCTGCTAAATTCAAGGTCAGAAGTTTAAAACCACCAGTCAATCCTTGGGAGAAAGATGGGGCTTTTACAATAAAAATATGTAAAATCTCAGAAGCTCATAGGAGTCATTCTAGCACATTCTTAAGTATCACTCTTTGAGTCAGAATAGTTTGAATGGAAGTGAGATTGGATTGGATATTGCAAGGCATAGCACACTGTCAAGTATAATGAAGGGAGCACAAGTAGACAGTGAAGTTGATGCTAGAACCTACAGAAAATAGGACACTTAATTATTTCAAAAGACATCATCCAAGGAGTAAAATGAGAGTCTATGAACGGAGAGACAATTTTTGACAACTGGACTCAATGGCAGTGAGATAAGATACAACAAACAAGGAACTAATTTCTCAGATCTATAAGAAACTGCCATACCTTGATAAGAAAAAGATGAATTATCCAAATAAAAAGTAGGCAAGAGCTATGAACACACAGTTGGTTTCCTAACCATGCTGGAGATGCAAATCAAATCAATGAGGGATAATTTACTTTTGCTATTTAAGACTTCCATATCTACATCCCCCACCTCGCTAATTTCCTTTACTGACTTCTTCTGTATTTGGTTGGTTATTCTTGGTTATGGACCATTTTGATTATCTTCTTATTTCCATTTTTGTATATTTAAATATATACATGGTTATGATGGGAATTCCATTTAATGTCCTAACACTCTTATTTTAAGAGTTTCATTGAATTGCTACCAATTGGATTTCAGTAAGATACAAATATTGTAGCCCCATACCACATTTCTGCTATTTTATATTGTTCTCACCAAGTAAATCCATATAAATTGCTAGGCCAATAAAATAAAATGGTAATTATCTCTATAAATTTGCTATTTTCATTTCGCTTACAACCACTATAGTTAAAAACAGAAAATACTTAAAGAACTGCCTTAGTATTTTAATGACTTTACCGAATAACTTTTCTTTTCTTCACATGAACTTGAGAGGTTGTTTATTGTCCTTTCTTTCTCATCTTAAGGTCACTTTCATAATGCAGTTTATTAAGCATCGGGCTGCTAACCGAGAGGTTGGTAGTTGAAATGCATCAGCTATACCTGGAGAGAAAGAAGAAGCTGTCTTTTCCCCGAGATGTCTACACTCTCAGCTTTCCTCTATTTGATCAGGTTGCTA
The DNA here is from genome assembly GCA_004026705.1 of Nesogale talazaci. Classification (NCBI taxonomy): domain Eukaryota; kingdom Metazoa; phylum Chordata; class Mammalia; order Afrosoricida; family Tenrecidae; genus Nesogale; species Nesogale talazaci. Next base: position 56,199 of record PVJH01009849.1, on the reverse strand, counting down.
TGATGTGGAATCTGTTTTATGGCAGTAGATTTCGCACTCTGATGTGCTTCCTTTAACACTTGTTGTATGACAGGTCTCAACAAAAAGAAATCCCACCTGCTCTATGTGTGAAGATCTTCATTGCACTCTCGTTCGAGAAGTACAAGCTTGCTGGAAGTTGAGCTCTCGGCTGACAGCTCTTTCTGATTCCTAAATACGTTTTCCCATTGTCTTCTAATCGGTAAGCTTTTTGAGCATAAATCGCCACTGAATCCACTTGCTGAGGACCCTTGTAAATGACAATCCATGTATTTCTCAATGCTTTCAGGATTCTCTCTTGACCAGAGATTAATTCTAGTATTTCTTAGTGTGTTTCTTTCTTGGGATTATACTCTTTGGAGATTACTGGATTTGTAGATTTATATTCTTTGACAAATCTGGCAAGTGGTCTAGGACTAATTCATCTACTATTCTCCCTTTCTATTCTTTTCTTTCTTTTTTGATTTTTCTGAAGCATATGTTGGTTTGCTTGATTTTTTTCACAATTTACTTAGGCTCTGATCAATTTCTCTGTATTATTTTTTTCTGTTGTTTTTAAGATGAAATGATTTTAATTCTCTAATTTCTGAGTTAATTCATCTTTCTTTTTCTAGCTCTAATTTGCTGTTTAATCCCTTCATTGACTTTTCATTTTAGTTCTTATATTTCTAGCTCCAATAATTGTATTTGGTTATTTTAAAATTCATAACTTTTCCCTGGGGTCCATTAGCTCACTGTCTGTTTTTGTTTTTATTTTATTGTCTATAAAGTCTTCCAATCTGTCAATTTTATGGGATTCTATGGGATAATTTCTTTCACATAGCTTTGCTCTTTTCTTGGTATCAGTTCCTTTTTAAAAAAATCATTTTATTGGGGGCTTATACAACTCTTATGATCAACACATACATCAATTGCATGCAGACGACATTTGTACACTTGTTGCCTTCATCATTCTCAAAACATCCTCCTTCTACTTAGGCCATTGGCATCAGCTCCCTATATTTTCCTCCCTCCCCCTCCCCCTCCCCCACTAACCCTTAATAATTTACAAATTATCATTATTTTGTCATATTATGCACTGTCTGATGTGTGCCTTCACCCACTTCCTTAGCTCAGGTAAGTTGATCCCTGCAATTGCTATCCCCTCTCTATTCCACCTTCGCTTCACCCTCCCTGTATCACCACTGTCACCACTGGTCCCAAAGCGATCATCTGTCCTGAATTCCCCATGTTTCTGGCACCTATCTGTACCAATGTGCATCCCCTTGTCTAGCAGGCTTTGTAAGGTAGAATTGAGATCATGATAGTGGGTGGGTGAAGGGAAAGCATTTAAGAACTAGAGGAAAGTTGCGTATTTCATTGTTGCTACACTGTAGTCTGGTTAGGAAATTTGACTATCAATAACGTGTAAATTCTGGGACTGAGGTTCTTCTGTTTTTGCAGAGGATGGACTAATTTTCAATCATTGAAGACCATAAGAGTCCTTAATTCTCAGTGACTTCTTTTAAATGATTTTTTTAAAAAAACTACACTCTCAAAGACACTGAGAACTATGCCCTACACCTTGTAATCAGCTATTTGTTGCTTTTAATATTGGGCATAGTGGATGTAGGAGAACAGCACCAACTGACAAACTAAACAACTAACTAGAAAATACATGATTTTCTGATTCCTTAGAGTTTGCCATTGCTACGTAACAAGTGATGCAGTCAAATAATAGCTTAGGGAAATCAAAAGCTATTTTTGTAAAGTGAATGTTCCAATTTTGTTTTCCCTGAAGTGAATCAATGGCTTGTCAGATTCCACAAATAATAAAGGGAGGGAAAGGAAGAAAGGAAGGGAAAAAAGAAAAGGAAAAAAAATTACAGGCACAGTGGTACTTTAATTTGCTGCTGGCAAAAAGAGGCTACTTTTGTAAGGGACCAAAACAGACACAACATCTGCATACATCTCTTGGGGTACCAGTAGCCAAACCAAACTATACTAGCTGTGCAGCCCCACGTCATTGGAAGCCACATAACCCACTGCCTGTCTGGCACTTGCTGTCCCTCTAGAAACACAGGAAACCTTATGTCCTGCTGTGTTGGGCCTGAGGTATTGAAGATGGCAGTTGCTTGGTACATGTGGGTCACCTAGAGATTAGCAGCCTTTCCCTTTATCAGACCCTTCTCTGTTTGTTTTACATGTATTTTCAAGTTACAGAGCTAAAAAGTAATTGCCTCCAATTGCTCTTTTCAGTTCATTTGTTATTTTGCTGGAGGGCCTAATCTCAGAAACTTTCGACTTCACTATTTTGCATGTCATCGCTTCAAGATATTTTAAAAAGCAAACTATCTGTGTCTTTTATGAAACAAAACAAAACCATTTCTCTACAAGGTGCTACTTATTTGTGAAATCATTTCCCCCAAATATATTTAAAAATTAAAGTGACAAATTAAAATATCTGAGTTTATATATGGAAGACAATTTCCATCTCATCTCTGGAAAGAAATGTCATGTTGGAACTGAGGACTGGGGTGTGTTGAAGGAACACTGAATCAAATTAGTTTCTAAAATAACACATATTTTTGCAATCCTTATCAGTAATATTTATAAGGATGAGATGAGGTAACTATACTGGGCATTAGAAATATTAAATTCATCAAAATTGAATAAATTAGAAAAACAACTTAAAATAGACTTGCAAGGAAGAAGTTTGCAAAGATATTCTTTCTAACCTTTAGCACTTATTTTAATATCTAGCACACCCACTCTCTCCAGAGTTGGTAATTCCCGCTAGAATGGATTAACTGCTAGAATTGTTTAAATTGAATTTGTTGTTTATCAGCTCTTATTCAGCAAATGGCAAGTTTGCTGACATAGCAGTGTACCACAGATTCATCCTCCCAGATTCTATCAGTCCTTGAATTCAGTGCAGGTCTATCACTGGAGTTTCAATATGATGAACTTAATGCAGCAAGGTAAAACTCTAGAAACAACATTAGGGACTTTGTTATTTGAGAGGCTTTCAGGGATACAATGAGATAAAATATAATGCAAATAAAATAACAGCATTATTTGAAGAAAATTTTAATATGATTTTTACCCATATACACAACTGTGTATTCAGTGCTGGGACTCTTGGGCACACTTTAGCAACTTTAATACCTCCAAAGATCTCTTTATAACGGTTTCCTTCTACATCTGGTTTGTTTCTTACTCTAAGTTCTTCACTCAAGCAATCAATCCACTATTATCTTTTTAAACAACCTACTTCAATTCATAAATATTATACTTTTTGTCAACCTATGGATCTTCCATTTGATTTTCTACTTCAGCAGTGATTAACTTTGGCCATTTCCTCCACCTTACATTAGGTCACATAGAAATATGCTGTTCACATTGAAATTTGGATTCTCCCTACATCTGTCCTCTGTGCATTATAGGAGATAACTGAATATTAGCAGCATTAAGGTTTTAAATATAGTTTATGTGCAGGTAACTGTAAAGTTGGTATCTCCAAACTTGGAATACATTTTATATACATACTCATATTTATAAGAACTTACTAGAAATATCCTCCAACAATTCAAATGCATCCTAAATCAAACTCATTATATTTACTCTGAAGCACATTTCTCCTTTATTAGACAGATTATTTAATGCCACATTCTATTATTATTCTCAAGTTTCTAGAGTTATCATTAAATAGCTAATGCCACTTTGATATCCAAATGTATTGCCTCACTAAGACCAATAAATCGTGACTCCTAAATATATTTTAAATGGTTGCCTTATATAAGTTGTTATATTTATCATTTTGTTATTTATCTCCTTAACTATTTAGCATAATGACTTTAGTGTTGGATGCTTATTTAACGTGTTCTTTTTCTAATATATTAATTTCACAGCTATATTTAAAATATAAATGAGCCTTGAAATTCCCCTGCTTAAAATCCTTAAGCAGCAACTTTGAGATAATGCTCTTCAAGGATGGAGCATCAAACCCCACAAGCCATATTTATTATACTGCACAGAGACCTCGGTGTATACTGTCTCCTCGGATCAGGGAGCCAATGGGCAAAAGAAAGTGGCTTCATTGTCATCACGCTCAATGAAACGCCAGAGGACTTTGTGCTTTCTGTCCTTACAATGCTGGAATCGGCAATGTTGAAGTCCCCAAAGTGGGAAAACCTTTGCTGCTTGTCAGTAAACTGTAAGTTCCAGCTGCCACAATGACACTTTGGAAGACTAGTGTTCTGAGCAGTAGACTAGCATAGAATCATGATTTTGGCAGGCATGACTGACCCTGACAGCAGGAACAAGTAGAGCTGCTTTAAACAAAGAGGAGCAGGAGAACTAGTGTTGAGTTCTTCTTCATAAACCCTTAGCTATTGTATCTATCCATGGTCATGTGCATGGACTTCTACACGAAGAGGATCTGACTACTTGGAGGGGGGGCAATTTCCATCTGAGTGGTATATCATTACAAGGGGTTCAAACTCTTAAAGGATGAAGCTCCTGCAGTGATATCTAAAAATGAGAGCCAAAAAGAAGAAATAGTGGAGGAGGGAAAGGTTGGGAAGCAGTGCATCCATCAGTGCAACAGCAACAAAGGTCTTGACCTGGTCCCGCTAAATTCCTCTTCTAAATATATCATCAGGAAGAGAGAGTGAGAACGAGGGGAGATCTGCTCCCCAAACATGCATTGGAGAAGGACAAATGCAAGTGGATTGTGACATGGTTTCTCCCTGCTGCAGATTACATAGTTCCCTCCTCAGATTATTGGTGATATTCAGCCAAGTTCATGATTCCTTTGGAAAATTATGAGCTGGAGATTGAATACGAGGAAGATTCTAGAATTTTGCTTTCCTAACATGGGATGCCTCAATCAATCTTTGCTGGAAGCCTTCCACTAGCCCTGACCAGAACTTTATCAGAACTGAAAAGCATCCTGAACCATTCTCACACTCTGAATCTCTCCCAAGGCTACTTCTTCTTTCTCTTCTACCACTGTTGTAAAATCTGCATTTCAGCGTGCAGATTCTGGCTCGTTATTCCTCTCTCCACTTTTGACCCTTTATAGTCATTCTCAGAATTAATCTCTTGTGGGGCTAATCTAATCTTATCTTGGCATCTTTGTCTCAGGAGTTCAAATATGGCGCATCATAAAATGAAGCTCACTCTCCAGAAACTTTGAAGTATGACTTATAATTGCCATGTTTTTCAGGGCACGAATGTTCCTGAGGGGTAAAAATTAGTTACAATCAGCTATGAACTTGCAGGTTGGCAGTTTGAGCACATACAATGGTGCCATAGGAGAAAGGGCTGGTGATCTGCATCTCTGAAGGTTATAGGGCAAACCGTCTGTGGCAGGTTGACTTTAACACAAGGAGTTGCCATGAGTCTGAATAGACTTGAAGATATGATGATAAAGGGCTTTATTGTTGTTAACGTCTCTCATGCACTCATTTATAAGTCTTGTTTTTATTACCTGCCTAATTAAGTTATTAACATCATAAATATCACTGGGATTTTGAGTAAGAGTGTAATCAGAGGAATCATTTGGAAATAACTCAGATTGTTTTGATTTTAGGTAGACTGAGAAGTGGATGGAAGATAAAGATGTGAAAACAGCGAATCTACTGCATCTGGCTTTTGTGCTTGATGTTGAAGGACAAAAAATAGGAGAAACCACAGGAGAAAAATCAATTTACTCAGCTTCACGTGATGGAGTAGGATAGCATAATTGATGGATCAAGTTTGGTTAGAAGGCTAGAAAGGAAGACAATTGGAATTTGGGTGAAACTATTGATTTTAAAGATTGCAAGAGAATATTTATTTCACGTGGTAGGTGGCAAATTGGCATGAATAAATATAGGTAAAGGTAAATTTGTGAAAAGGAAGACATTGAAGGAACATCCATAAGGTGGTTTCTATGTTCCCACTGCAGGCCTACCTGCCTTGGCATGTCAGCAGAGTAGTAGCATAGACTGTAAACTTAGAAGGAGGCCTCGTGGTTCAAATTGCCAACATTGTTAAAAATACTCTTTTACAATGTGTGTTTTATAAGTTTAGATCAGGCGCCCTCAAACTTTGGCCCACGGGCCACATGTAGCCCACTGAGGACATTTAACCAAGCCTGCTGGGTTTTCTTGCTGCTGCTCCCTTCCTGCATAGCAGCCACGTCATCCGGGCCCACTGTGAATTTGTTCATAGTTTTTGGTGGTGTTGTTTTTTTTTTTTTAACTATAGTCTGGCCCTTCAACAGTCTCAGGGACAGTGAATAGTCCCCTTGTTTTAAAAGTTAGAACTCTGGTTCAGAGTTTTGGCTTCCATGTGGCCATACAACTTATGACTTTTCATCGTTATCAGGTTGAATCTTTGGTTGCCAGTTGGCGCCCCATACTCCAACTTAGTGGATCTCCACCTTTCTAATGCTGTGGCTCTTTAAAATAGCCCCTCCGGTTGTGATTACTCCCAACCATAAAATTATTTTTGCTGCTACATTATAACTGTGATTTTGCTACTATTATGAATTGGGTGACACCCGGGAAAGGGTTGTTTGATGCTCCCCCCCACACACACACACACACAAAGAGGTCACGACCTACAGGTGGAGAACCTCTGCTCTAACTGCTCTTCTACTTCCTGAAATTACTCTGTGGTCACTGCTGTGATGTTTTGTGATAGTGACTGGTTGTGTTGTCCTTTAGCACCTGACAGAGGACTAGGCATAACTATAAGAACAGTTGGAAGTGAATGTATGCCCACAATATTTAGTACAAAGATAAAGTAGTGGTTGCCTTAACCTGGCAACATTTTGGTGTTTGATTTGTTAAAAATGTGCTTCGGTTTAAAAAATGGGTGTTTTGTGAATTTGGGTATAAACTTGCTTAAGCATTCACAAAAGTGTTACACTGTCTTTTCTCTTAATAAAAGCATAAGCAAATACTATAAGCAAAGAAGACTCCTTGGAAACTATAGCAAAAGCACTGGCTCTCCCTGACTGATGGCTCTGGCAGAGCCTTTGGGTCAGAGGACATTCTTAGGCCCAGTAGTTGGGGTGGGGGGGGGCGGTGCTCCTGGGTCTGCCCTGCGGCAGAAAAGCAATAGAGGGAAGAGTAGTTGAGATAGTCCTTGCAATACTAAAAGATTCATTCCCAACAACGTGTTCTAGGATTTGTAGGTAAGTCAGAGGAGGCGCACACACTTCTTGTTTAGTGCAAGAAAGGTTTTGACACCGACTCAATGATTTAAAAGCCTTATGTGCAGCAAGTGAAGGTGATTGTGATGAAGAATTTGCTGTGAGTGGGATTGGTTCAGTCATTTCAAAACCAAGGTAAATTGACATAACAATACATGGCACATAAGAGTTGCCCATAAAAGCTCTGATGACATAGTTGGCTGCCTATTGAGTTGCTAAGCACCCATGAGTGAAGTCATTTCAAACCACTAGCTGCTTTGCAGGAGAAAGATGGGGCCCTCTACTCATATAAGGTGGTAGAGTCTGGCTAACTCACACGGGCAGTTCTCCTCTGCCCACAATCCTCTCTAACAATCAACCATTTGGGGCTGAGCCCCGGTGGCGTAGTGGTTGTACGCGGGACTGCGGCCCACTGGGGCAGAGGTTCATTTCCAGCAGTGGGGCTGGGCCTCCTACTCCCACCGCCGGAGAGCCGTGATGCCCCCCCCCCAAAAAAAAAAAGTCAACCATTTGACTCCAAAAGAGTACTATTTCCCCTGAGAGAAAGATGAGACGCCAGGAAGGGAGAGGACAGATGGAAAAATGGAAACGGTAAACAGAGGGAGGGCATAGGGGACTTGTTGTTACATTGTAGGACTTTAATCAATGTCACAATGAAAATGTGTTGTTGAATGGATAAGAAATTTGCCCCATAAATTTTCACTCAAAGCACAATAAAAATTAAAATAACCCCCCCCCCCAAAACAACGAGGCATTCATCATAGCCCCTAAAATCTTTGGCAGATCCAGCTGTTATTGATGTTGGATGTCATCAATTTGGTTCTGACTCATTGCAAACCTTTGCATAGCACAGAGACGTGCCATATGATCCTTTTGCATCCTCGAAGTTGTTGCAACCACTATGTCAATCCATGTTGTTTGGAGACATCTGTTTCACTGCCCTTCTAATTTCCAATCATGACATGCTTCTCCAAGAACTGGTTTTTCCTGACAGCACATATAAAAATCTGAAAGACAAAGTCTCACCATCCTTGCCTCTAAGAACCGCTGAGCCAGACTTCTTCTAAGACAGATCAGTCTTTCTTTTAAGTAGTTCATTGTACTTTTAATATTATACACCAACATCACTGTTCAAATGCATTGATTCATCTTTGGTCTTCCATATTCACTGTACAATGCCCACATGTGTATGAGGTGATTAAAATACCATAAATTGGGTGAGGTCCACCTTAGTCCTCAAAATAATATCCTTGCTATTTAACACTTTATAGAGGTCATGTGAAGCATATTTCCTTAATGTAACAGGACATTTGATCAGTTGGGTGCTGCTTCCATGAACATTATTTGTGGATTCAAGATTACAAAAGTTAGTAATTAAGAAACTGAAGAATTTTACCAAGTTCTTCAGTCTGAAATTGACCAAAAATGCAATCAGGGAACATTGATAATTATGGGTGTGATAGTTACATAATCTGGCATCAATGTGGGACCAGAGGAGTAAGAGTGAAGAAGTGGAGACTAGTCTGTCAATCTGGTCATAGTCAATAGACCTCTGTGTGAACCTGGCCTTCTCTTGAGAATTATGAGAGTGCCTGTCGTCTGTCTTTTTCTTCTCAGAGGAAGAAGACACAGATCTCTCTCTCTCTCTCTCTTTCTGTCTCTCTCTCTCTCTCTGTCTCTCTCTCTCTCTCTCTCCTCATTTCCCGGGGACATGCTTTATGACAAGATCCATGGTTCTACACCTGGAGGTTGGAGAAATCACATGGACCTATTCTGATGCAATTAGACCTCTGGAGCTGGAGAAACCACATTGAAGCCCCTGTAAGTGTTGAGATGCTTACCATGCCACTGGATCAACAAGACTTCAGACCTACTGGTCCATGATCCGCCTGCATTTGGCATGATTGCTTGTGTTTTATGACTCTGAAGAGGACTCTACAGATTGGTTTTGGCCATATGGAATCATATTGGACTTACAGACTTGATCTGGACTGGGCTGGGGCATTTTCTTAATAATTAATTGCTCTTGTTCATAGACCTCTTTCTTATTCACGTGAGTCTCCATGAATATTTTTCTCTAGTCTACCCAGACTAACACAATGGGCAATTGGAATGCAAAAGGTATTAAAAAGAGGAAAGAAACATAGTTGGAGTATATAGCCTTGGTGATTTCAGTAATTATATATACTGGTGTCAATTTGGGACTGAGAGGATTAAAAGTGAAGGTTTGGAGCATAATCTGTCAATTGGGTCACAGCCAGTGGTGCGTCTGTTGACCTGACCTTCTCCTGAGGCTTCCGGGAAAACTCAAGAATTTCCTTCTTGGGGATGGGAGAAACTTTCTCCCTATTTCACTTCCTTGGAAACTCTCTACTAACAAGGTTGACTTCCCTGGGAATCTGACAAGACACCTAGTACCCTTAGTTGGAAAAGTCACATGAATACCACCAGACCTCTGAAGCTGGACAAGCCACTGAGAGACCCCTGCCTGCACTGAGATGCTTACAAAGCCACTGGATTCAAGGACTTTCTACCCACTGATTATTGATTTTCCTATATTTGGCTTCATTGCATGCGTTTTGTGATTCTGAAGAGTATAGATTGATAGCAGACATATGGGTTACTATCAATCCTTGAACTGCACTGGGTTGCACAATTACCCCTTATATAAAACTATATATATATATATGAATTTGCTTCTCTTGTCTACCCAAATTAACACAGTGATAGAAGTGAATCTAGAGATAACATCATAGAAATTTAATGACTTCATTACAAGTACCTTTACTCCCCGCAACAACACTAATGGTGCCTATACACTTTGACTTCTCCAAATGGAATATACAGAAATCAAATTCACTACCTCCGTGGGAAGAGAAGATGAAGAAATTCAATATCAGTAGCTAAAAACTGTCCATAGCTAACTGTAATTCAGAGTGAAGCTGAAGAAACTGTAGGCAAATTAATGAGAACTCAAGTATGGCCTTGAATATGTCTCACCTGAACTTTGAAAGCCCCTCAAACATCGATATGATACATTGAACATTAATGAAATAAAACTTGATAAGCTGTGGGAGAACATCAAGATCAACATTCATGACGGAGGAAAAGGTTATTAAAAATTCTGGAAAGAAAAGTTTCTGTCTTGAATTCAGAAGAGACTCAGAAACATGTTCTTAATCATAGAGTAGCTAAGGCCTATGGAACAAATAACAAAGTCAAAGAACAGAGCACAAAATTTCAAAGGAAAATTGGAAATGACAATGTCAATGTCAAATATTATAATGAAATGGGAAAAGACCCAGTGTTAGAAAGCCAAAAAATTAAAAAAATTAAAAAGTTGTGGGAGAGAACACACTCAGCATATATTAAACTCAAATAACTAAAGGAAAGAAAGATTGTATGTGCAAAATATTCAATGATGTAGAAGCATCAAAAAAAAGAGAAAGGATGCAGTATACCAAAAATGATTTGTTGATATTCATCCATTTCAAGAGGTAACATAGGAGCAAGAACCAATGGCTCTGAAGGAAGAAGTTCAAGTTGCCTGAAAGCATTAGCTGAAAAGTTCAAGGAATTGGTAGACTATCAATTGACACTTTTCAACAAACCAAAGAAGGACTGCAAGGAATCAATGCCAGGGAATTTGGAAAACAGCTACTTGGCCAACTGAGTAGAAAAGATACATATCTGTGCTCATTTCAAAGGCAGCACTTAGATAGTGCAAACAAATGTGTGCTTGGCTGCAATCTGAAATGGTGGTGGTTTGAATCTTTAAAATAGATTTCGAGATAGCTTAGCAGAAAAGCTGATTCCCCACCCCCCCCAAAAAAAACCTGTGGTTGAAAATTTTGCAGTACCATTCTTTGACACACAAGGTCAACATGACTGGGATACATTTGACATCAACTAAAACAAAAACAAAATACCTTCAAACTCACTGCTATCGAATCAACTTCAACTTACCGTGTCCCTATAGGGGAGGAGAGAAGTGTCTTGGTAGGTTTATGATGTGGGAACTGTTTATGGGTAAAGAAATGTGTTAGCAACTCAATGCATAACTACCATGCCACTAAGGTACCTTAGGATCCACTGGTTTATAAAGAAGTACAGGACCCGTTCATATTCCTAAATTTGTGCCATTGCCTATTGCAGTAAATTTATTTTTGCCTAGTTCCTCAAACATACAAATCTGTTTATGGTCTTAGTAAAGGTCCTTTCCTCTTCATGAAACAATTTCCTGAGCTCATTCAAGTTTTTCAAGTCTCAATTTTAATATCATCAACCCAAAGAGGACTTTCCTGATTGTACTCTGAAGAACCGCATTCATTTACCCTTAGTCTACTCTGTCAGAAAATGCTCCTTATTTTCTTTCTAGCACTTTATCACAATTGATTATTAATATGCAAATTTAATTATATGCATCATATTTGTCTCTCTCATTGGAATGTAAATTTCAGGAGAACAAATCTGAATTTTCTTTGCCACTGTACCCCCAATACCTAGCAAGATGCACAGTACAGAGTAAATGCCCAATAAATTTTGGTTGAACTATTGAAATAGACCTTTTTGGTATTGCTGTCTCTTATATAGAACAGATGTAAGACTGCTGCATTCCTAATTTTTAAAAAATGAAATACTTTTAATTAAAATTTAACATTTTAAAATACATATTCAGAATTATAATAGTCGGTGTTCATGTTCTATTGAATGATGTTCATTTCAATTTACCATTCAGAAAATATTAATAGTTTGCTTTATAAACTAGTAGAGATTTAAAATATACTCTAAAATGCTGTAAATGATAGTAGAGCAAAATCTGCTATTTAGCAAGTCACTGGTGATATGCCATGTGCTTTATCTAATATACCCATAAGTCATTATTTCTAAAGTATTTATACTTTGTTAATATTTTGCTTGATATAAAAATTTTACTGAAATGGAAATACATTGTCATATAATTGTGGCTTTATCAATTTTCCCCAAATATTTAATCCTGATCTTGAGATTCTTTAAAAGTGAGCATTTCTTATGACTAAAATTAAAAGACATTATGCAATTCTAAAGTGACATATTTTATTAAACACTGTAGTTTATATTCTTTGGCCAAGAAACTTGCTGAGATTTTATTGTTGTTGCTATATTTTATCATGACTTCCAATATATTGAGTTGTCAGAGAATGTGATCTGTATGATATCAATTATTTGAAAAATCTAAAAAGGCGTTTCTCAAATGTTATATGTTTGCTTTAAGATAATAGGATTTCTTTGATAATATTTGTAAGTGTTCATTAGATTTACTGGTTTCAGCTTATTAGTGACATTTTTCAATTCTATTAGGCAAGTTCCAAACATGTGCAAGTGTCTTTAGGTCAATTTCTTTTTAAAGAGACAAAACATTTTGCTTCAAACAAACCATGCCCCAAACGATCTAAGGCCCAGTTAAGCAAGTGTTACAATGCTCTTTATCTCTATCAGCAAGATCCTGTGAGTACTACAGGCCAACAGTAAACCTCAGCTCAAAAGTCTTCAACTCTTTTACAGCATTCACCAAACAGTGTATCCTACTGACCTTCTATTTCTGTGGTGCGAGCAATCTCTGTTCCTCTGCTGCTACTGCTTTTCATCATCTTTAGCCTTTTCTAGTATTACAGAGCTGTGTCTTTTAGGTCTAGGAAGTTAGCAGTACTGGTACCTTGGGTCCACAAGAAGCACTCTTTTCCTGACTCCTCTTCATGGTGTTAACTCCCCATTCTTGACTTGATTCTTTTTTTTCTCCTTGTAGGATAAAAAGTATGATTCAAAATAGGGTGGAGATTTGAGCAAGGGTGGTGACTTGAGAGCATCCTGAGAGCATCCTCCAACATATGTCTCCAACATAGCCTTCTTCTCCATAACCATTCTTGCTCCATTAATACACAAAATCCAGGATTTACAAAGAACACACACACTACACACAAACAATGGAGGTTATCACATTGTATTACAAAATGTGGACTAGCATATAATATAGGGAAGTGACTGGACTATGAGCTTAGACAAGGGATCTCTTTTGAATCTGTGCTCTTTTTTTTGTGGGGGGTGGGGCATCACTGCCTCTGGTGGTCGTGGGTGCTTCCCAGTGCTGCTCCTGAGAGCCACCGCTGGATTTGAACTGCCAAGCCCGCGGGTCACAGTCCCGCACTCAACCACTTACATCAGCAGGGCTCAGCCCCTGAATCTGTGCTCTTAAAACAACACACTATACTACTTCCATTACAACATTACTAGGTTGCTGTATATTATAACACTATATTTTAGTATAATTAGGATACAAAAGCTTTCCTTTTGTACACCTCCCTTGTTCTATTGAATAACTTGACCAGCATAAAATGAATGTCTAAAAAGAGAAACCCTGGATATATCCTTTCCTACTCTTTCAATAGTAAAGTCCTCAGCCCTTTGAAATTAAATAAATTATCTCATTGTTAAGTCATCAACTTAGAGAATGGAACTGCTTCAAATTTCTACTTAACTGATTGCTCCCTTGAACTTTATGTAGTGGCTTTTCTTGTGAATATTCTCATTTCTTTATTTTGAGTTCTGTATAATCATTTTGCTGATTTGTTAAGAATTTGGCAGGCAGAGGCAGTGTAAAATTGTAGCTTGTTCAGCATGCCCTACCATTAGGAAATCTTTTGTATAAAACATGAATTAAAAAATAGAAAGCTTCATTTTAAAATACCAGTGCCATACTCAATTATAATTTTAAAAACAAACTTCCTTTTTATATTTAATTTGGTATATCATGAATGCATATGGAATCAAGTAAGAAACATAGTCTCTTTGCAAGACTACAGTATAATCAACAGCAGTGAGAAATTCAAAGTATCAGTAAAATGAGAGCAAATGGAAAAATAGCTTTATCTAAAAAATAATTTTAACTTTCCTTGAAATTTGTGTTTCTCATTTTACTTTTCTGTCGTCATATAAACTCTTAGTGTAATCTCATTTCAATTTTTTATTTCAAGTTTTTTTCTGGATGAAAAGGGAGACCATTTTCAATCATAAATTGCAAAAATCACATTCTTTGTTTCTATACATTTGAACTGGCAAAATAAGATTTTTTTATATTAAAGTGAATAATTCAAAGTTGCATCATCATATTTTCTTACAAGGAAATTCATTAAATTTATTGTGTGATGAATGACTTTTATACAAATAGAACATATATTGTGGAAGAGATAATGTAAGAAAAAGTTATTGATTTATATAAAATACACAGAATATTTCTAGCAAATCCCTGAAATTATTTTACTCTAAAATGCTTGATATAAAGAGCAGTTATCAGGGTACTAGAGAATGATTCCAATAAATGGAACAATTGACAATTTTGACATGTGGGATATCTTCTAATATGATTAAGCTTATCCCCTGAAAGATCCTAACTTTTGAAAATATAGCTTACAATTCAAAATCATAAGTTTATAATAATGGATAATGGTAAAAATGTCATCTTTTTAAGTTACTTTGCTTTGCTATATACATTTATATAAAATATCTGAAAAAATGTGTATTTGGAAATACATCAACTTCTCACTTATCACCTATGTATGCCTTTATCCTACATTTCACAAGTATGGCAATAATAAAACATCCACTAGCCTACTCTTTTTCACATTAATACATTATGTCTATCAGAAATGAAAGTTCAGGTGTGGAGCAATGAGGTAACAATCAAGGGTTTGTGTCAGGTTGCCTAGGCCGTGATTCTCAGTGGTTGACAGTTGCATAATGACATTGTTCTCTGTATGATGGTCTGATAGGTCATGCTTCATTTTCATATAAGACCAAACATGTCAATAAGTGATGTGTGGGTATATTTGCTGCCACAACAAAGTGACCAGATTTTAAGCAGATCACCACTGATCTGGGGGAAGGGGAGAATTTTATTACAAATTTGGTCTACAAAATCGACAAGTGAATCTTACTGTAAATCCAAGTTAAGATGTGGGGAGGAGCTATGTCTGACTCAGAGAAGGCAGCTTCACTTCTGTTGGTGGCTAAACAAGGAATAACCTCCCATTGGAAACCAAACCTTAAGAATACTAATACAGAGCAAAAGGAGAGCATACGATCAGTACTGTAATCCTAATTGGACACTTTTGTCCTAGTTACCATCCAGTCCTTTGTGATCTAAGTCACGTGCTATAGATAGACTACTGGAACTTTAGGCAAACTGCCCTTTAGAGCCAAATGACAAGCATCTTTCATAGGCCACAACAACATATGCAATGTGGAAATCTCACTAAGTGAAACGGGCTTTACCTCAAGATTCCCTATAGCAGTTTTAAGGAAGTGACACCTGCTCCTGGATTTATGGCTGAAATGCCCTTTTAGGAGAAGCAACAGATGGCTGTTTTCCCTAGGTAACGGAATTGGTGATCTTTGCACTTTGTTTCAGATCTCTGGAATGGGGATCCAAAACTACCACATATTTGCTGTTTTAATTCACTCCTTGTTTTCTTATGACACATATTAATATGATAGGCATCATTCTGTCTTTGTGAATGAGTGTTATTGAAAGTTTTCCCTGTCACTATCTCCCATTGTTCCTGTAAATGCTATCTAGTCTTTTTAGAATTTAATCTGTACACGTCAACAGTCCATGTTTTGCAGTCTTAAGCTGGCCAATATTGTGAAAATTTGTTTTTTGAAAAATTTTAACAGTACTTTAAAATCCATACCATTGGCTAAACTAATGGCATTATCAATAGAAATGCCTTCAGCTCCGAGGGATGATTTATAATGTTCTCTATCACAAAATGCTAATGAGTGCTCTAAAATGAACCAGCTAAACCACAGAAGACAAATCACAGATATATGAAAATATGTTGGGTTCACACTTAATTTTAGCTCCAATTTAAGAACGATTGGTTCTTATGACATGGCCTTTCCCTATGCTATGCTACCCAAAAACATTGCAAACTTGATTATGGTAGATATCGTTAGGGTGAAACGTAATATTTTGTGTCCCATTTGACATAATTAATCATTTCTTTTTTTAATATTTTCTGTTTTATTTTTTATTATTTTATATGTTTTGTGTAGTCATTATAGTTTGTTTGATTCCTGTTTGTGTTTTATGTGATTTACTGTAGATGAAGTCCAGGATAGGTAGATCTGTAGAGATAGCAATTTGATTGATAATTGTCAACCATATGGCAGGGGTGGATGAGTTCAAATGGGAAACAAACAACCATGAATACAATATGAAAATCATCTGATATTCATTGTGATAATTGTTGCACACAACTTCTTAATATGACTGAATTATTAAAGTGTACCCTATGTGAACTATATGCCAATACAATTTTTAGATACACACAAACAAAACTATTAAATAGAAAATCATAGACTCAAACAATACTCATACAATAGTGTTCACTGCAGTCAGGCATAGAGTGGTCTAGTGTGTGGCTTACTTGTGAGTACCCCCAACCTGTTCAGATGAGATGCCAAGTGCTGTCCCCCAACCCCTCCCCCCAAGTCAGGATTCAGTCATGAATGCTGAGGAATAAAAAGGTGCAAGTGCTCTTAGGTGAGTCCTGGGATATGGAACCCTAAAGAAAAGATGATTAAACTGGTAGATTATAATAGGTCCTGGTCACTATTTTATAGAGAGATACCCATCTGCTCTGGGCTAGGATAACAGTTAGGCTTGGAATTATTTGCATGGTCTTTCTTTTGGTGTCTGTCTAAGATAGGCAGAATGATCGCAAGGAGAAAGCAAAGGGACTGATGATTCCTAGGTGATTGAGGAATGTGAGGCGGGGGAGGTAGGGTTGGAGGGTGTAGTGTGGAGGTGAATGGTGAGCCAAAAACCACAAGGGCAGGGGGATTGCAAGTGTCTAGAATTAACCACGAGAGGGTAGAGCATTCCTGATCATGTTTGGTCAATAGAAACGTATCTAAGAAGCACAGCAGAGAGATGAATGGTGGGCAGACATGAACATGGGACAGGAGGAAAGAAGAAAAAGAAAGGGAGGAAAGAAGAAAGTAAAAATTACAGATATAACTATAAATATATATGTAAATAAATGCAAATATATATGTAAATAAATATGTAAAGATAGATGCATTTGTCTGTGTATGAATACATATTTAAATAGAACAAGGAACAAGATGGACTTTGGACCTCTACCTAAATTTTACCTCAGTACAAGAATGGTATGTTCTAATAATGTGGCACTGCTTGATACTCACGTCCCTGCCATAATAGCTGAAGACAAAATGAGCCCATAAGCAAATGTGGTGGAGAAAGCTGATCGTGCTCAAGAACTAAAGCATGCAGCATCTGGAGCCATAAAAGCTTGAACAAGTGGTCATCTAGCAGGGAAGCAACCAAACCCACATGGAAGAAGCACACCAGCTTGGGTGATAATGAGGGTCAATGGAGACAGGAATCAGACGTTTTATAATAAGCAATCAAATTAACTTGAAGTTAGTGTGAAGAAGTTTGGACATAGTGGAGAAACAAAATCCACTCGTAAGATAATTGGACAGGCCCACTTATAATGATTCTGTGAATTGGAATTAGTTCTGACAAATGGTTTCATTATTTTGATTTTGGGTTTTGGTATATATAGACAATTGAACATTATTCATCCATAAAAGAGAAATAATCTTTATATAAAGTTTTGTACTTACTATCACATTGATGAATCTTCACAACATGCTCATCAAAAGATGAAACAAAATGATAACTATTTCGTGACTTCACTTTGAAGACACGTACAGGAAGATCTAAATATTCAGGAAGATAGTGTTATTTATTTTCCTTAGTTTATAATTTGCAGTTTCTTTTTTATCTTACTGCTAGGAATTTATCCTACTTTCTAGAAATTTCAGTAAAATATTGCATTGAAGTGGTTAGATGGGTATTTCTACCTTGTTCCTGATCTAAAGGGAGAAAGAGTCAAGTTAAGGGTGAAATTATGCACAGATTTTAGAGTTGCTCTTGACCCAGTATGCTTAAAGGATGCAAACCTGACACACACACATTTCTCAGATGAAGTGCCCACTATTAAAGTGGTTTTAAGAGATTATACATTGAACGGCTGACAGCATAGCATGCTCAGGGGTTAATACACACTTTCTTCACCCAGAAAGACTGAAAGTCTTGATAAACTGAAGAAGCTGTACTACTCTGTCCTACAGGATCACGCTTAGTTACTGTCCACTCAATGGCAGTGAATTTTGCTGAAGATTAGTTTACTGTGAGATTTTGATATGTCACTGAATTTTATCAACTTTTTCTCTAGCTATTAATTTACATTTCTTTAGTCTATTGATCAAGTGGATAATATTAAGTGATTTTCCATCATCACTACTTTTAATATTTCAGAAGATCAAGTTGTTGATGTATATAATTCTTTTTATATATTGCGGGTTTGGTCTTATTTATTTAGGATTAAAAATATGCTCATGAAAAGTATTGGTCTGCAATATATCATTCCTGAGATGAAAGCATAGGTTATTAATTTTAGAACTTTCTTCTTTTCTAGCATATTAATTCAATGCACTTAATTCCCCTCTAAATACTATTGTAGTTGCATCCCTTAATTTTTGCTAAGCTGTATTTTCATTTCTTTAAAATACTTAAAAAGCATTCTGAGATGTTTTTTGACTCGTGTTATATACGAGCATGTTTTCAACAATTAATATTTTCTTCAGTTTTTATTTTATAAGTTATATGGATTTTTAATGATCTAATAAAAGGGAAAGTATAAAAATGAAATATAAATATAATTTTATATACCTTTGGAGTAGATAAAGCTTTCTAAATAAAGGCAAAGCTGATGCATAGTACTTAAATATCTTGGCATTAAAAATGTGTGGTATTGGGCTGAGCCCCGGTGGTGTAGTGGTTGTGCGCGGGACTGCGGCCCACTGGGACAGAGGTTCAATTCCAGCAGTGGGGCTGGGCCTCCTATTCCCACCACTGGAGAGCAGTGATGCCCCAAAAAAAAAACCCAAAAAAATGTGTGGTATAATAAATAATAAGAAAGAATATAAAAGAAACAAAAAAAATAAAATCAAGTAGAATAGAAAAAATCAGTAATCAGGAGATACTTTCCTTAATATGTTTATATTTGCAGTCTTACAGATCACTAAAACATCAAAAATTTGAAAGTATATTTGAAGCCATAATTTTATCACTAACTTATTGTACTTCATTCAGTTCATGCTTGTCTTCTGGGCTGCTCTTAATTCTTAAGGAAAATGAAAGTCTTTTATTCATAGAAGTTTTCCCAATAGCTAGCATAACTTTTAAAGAACGCTGTTATCACTGTGAAGTAAATAATGGCTTCTAACTACAAGGTCTGTGGTGAAAAGGAGTGGAATAGAGTAGAATTTAACAATTGGTTCACTAATGTAATATTTGAAGTAAAAAGATGTAGTATGACAAAAGGTAGTTTATTTTTTCCATAGCATGAATACTTAAAAAAACAATAAAAGGAACAAAAAACTAGACTTTATTATAAAAAAAAATTTAATTTAATGAAAGAATTTTAAATAATACCTAACCAAATGTTATTGAGTCATTTCCACATTGTTTCCTGATCAGAATCTTGAATTGCATTATTCTTCACTTTTTTTTGTTTTTTTGTTTTTTTGGGGGGGGGTGCATCTCTTGCCTCTGATGGGCGAGGGCACTACCCAGTCCCGCTCTTGAGAGCCGCCACTGGATTTGAACCGCCAAACCAGTGGGCTGCAGTCTCGCACTCAACCACTTACTCCACCGGGGCTTAGCCCTACTCTTCACTTTTACCAGAGCATCATGGACTGTGTGTTTTATCCCTAGCCATCTTTTCATTGTAGGCGTGGGATCTCAATTCTTTTGAAGTAAGTCAATTAGACAATAGTCTAATTCTGTTTGCTATTTTAGAAACAGGTGACTTCACTTTTCTGAACATACTATGCTCATATTTTTAAAAATCCATTCATGCTACTGCTGAACTTACAGCAATTATTCTGAAGAAATTTATAGCTCTCTGAATGCTTTCAGGAATTATATCAGTCATAATATCTTGTGGAGATTTGGGGTGTATGACAAAGCTGAAAGAAATGACAACGTGTCATTCTCTGGTTGTTTGGCAGGCTTCCTCATTACGTTATGTGCTTGTTTCCTGAAATAAGAAACACAAGGAGATATAGATGTGTCAGGGTTGAGGGTGAGGCCACAGAAACTTTTTTGATGTTGAACACAGCTTACAGGAGAGTGCCATGGGAAAACCTATGTGCACAGGTGGTTTTCGGTTTCAAAAAGGTGAAATGATGTTTGGTGACAAATTTTATGCTGGATGTCTGTCTACTTCCTAAACAGATGAAAATGTCAACTTGTAATGCATTTTGAGGTCCATTCTACCAGTTAGACTGTTAATCAAGCTTTTTATATAGAGGTCCTGAAAAGATTATGTAATAGTGTGTAACACAAATATATTGTAACACTGATGTGTTACACTGATATATTGGCTGGTTTTGCCATCCCGACAAGGAGCCTGTTCACACAGTTATCTCTGTGCACCAATTTTTGGCAAGAAACAGCATGTCTCTCTTGCCCCATGCACCATACTCACCTGACATTGCTCTGTGCAATCTCTTTTTGTTTCCTGACAAGCAAAGGGGAAGAAACAGGTCAGTGATTTGACAAGAAAAAACAAGGGAGATGCTGTCAGCCAGCTGCACAGATGAGTTTGAAAAATGTTTCACAGAATAGAATCTGGGATTTGACAAATATATTAGGAATAATGGAGAGTGCTTTGAAAGTGATCAAGTTGTTTCATAAGAAACTCAAATACATAGCTTTGGGGATAAACTCTATTTTTTTGTTTTGTTTTTTGGCACTCCCTCATTGAAGGACCAAATACTGCAATAATAATAGAGTTTGTCAGACAGTTAAAAAAGCAAACAAGGAATTGAATTATACCACAGAGCAGCCCTGATGCTGTTGTGGTAAAGCTGGACTGGGGTACACAAGGTCTTCAGTTTCAAAAAAAATAATGTACATGATATCCAGGGTAGATAAATCTCTAGAGACAGTAATTGGATTTAAGTTTCTTAAGTGAATGGTAGAGGAGGCTGGGGGAAAGTAGGGAGCTAATACCATTGAGTACAAGAATGAAGAAAAAGTTCAGACATTAATTGTGGTGATGATTGTATACAACTCTTCTTAAGATGATAGGACTATTGAATTGTATGAGACATGGGTTATATACCAATAAAACTGATACGTTAAAAATGTAATATTTCATTAAAAGTATAATGAGTTTTATGAAAAGAATAAAATATTGCAGGGATAATTCCATCTACTTTTTTCCACCTATGAACATTACTATGGGTCACTTAGACCCATCTGTTTTACAGATGGATTTTTTTTTAAAAAGTAAGGAATATATGTTTGTTATTTACACATTGGAAAGGTGCACAGTTGCAAACCTTAGAGAGAACTGAGATTATAATAGTCACCTTAATAAGCAGCTCACTGATTTCAACAAAAAATATGTTTCTATTCTACAAGACCATTCCAAACTGACTGAAACCCCCCCACTGGTACAAACCGTCAGTTACTCCTTTGTAGACTGGTGTGGTTGTCTGTTCCTTCGAAGAAAGATTCACAGGCTTGGAAGTCGTATAGCATGTCTCTATGAGCTTTTGACTTGTGGTAGATGATCAATTTCTGCAGAAAGATATCATGTTTGGTAAGATAGAGGGGCAGCAAACAAGAAGACTTTCTATGAGACTATACATCCAATACTAAAGCAGTGTAACCAGACAGAACAATTGTGAAGATGCACAGGACTGGGCAGTGTTTTGCTCTGGTGGTCCATGCTCAATTTTTTTCAAGATTTTTCTCAGCTCCATAGTTTAAATACATTAATTTCCTTCTATTCTTCCTTATTCATTTTTTTCAACTTTCACACACTTATGAGGAGATCAGCCTGTGTGATCCAAGGATTGTCAAAAATATAATCCAAATAGGAAGGAGGGAAAGGTAGCACACCTTAAATTGTTAGTATCTGGATTACGGAAGACTGCAGATAACAGGGAAAGCCCAAATCCATTTGAAATATTCACAGGTGGATTAAACCTCCAGTAATTTCACACTGACCATATATAGTTTGGGGATGTGAATAGCCTTGTTATGAGACTATGAATATTGTAGAGAAGATATAGGCTGGTTAAAATGTAGCATCTCATTTGATTCACCTTAAATCTACTTAAAATTTCTATTTTTTTAAAAATTTCCTAACCCTTCTGTTATTGGTTTTTTAAAGGAAAATGAGCATGGATTCATCCTCAACTGAATCAATTCTCAATATAGATCAGGGATGTGAATAGTCTGCCACAGAAAGTGCCTTGAAAAGTGGATTATGGCAAATTTAGTCAGCATCAAATCTAGCACATTATCATTTGATATCCTTTTTGACCCATTTTAAATTTGTTCTAGCTTTTAATATTTTCTATATTCTTTTCAGCTGATGTTTTGCTGTTTTATTTTGTCATTATTGTTAAATTTTTTAACTCATTGCTTTCTGCTTCTATATTTTTTCATTAGATGAAATCAAGGATGGATGAATCTATAGAAACAAAAGCTGGATTAATTAATTAATTCATTGAGGTTTAGAGGAAGTGGGGAATTAATAACAAGGAGTAAAAGAGAGATGTGTTTTAAAATTTATTGTAGCAATGATTGTACATCTCTTCTTGATATAATTTTGCTATTTAATTGTATCATATTTTGTCCGTTCCAATAAAATCATTTATTATTAGAATATATATTAAGGGTTGAGCCCTGGTGGCGTTATGGTTGTGCGCGGTACTGCGGTCCACTGGGATGGAGGTTCAATTCCAGCAACGGCTCCCCAGGAGCAAAGGCTGGGCCTCCTTCTCCCACCACCAGAAGGCAGTGATGTCCAAAAAACAAAAACAAACAGAAAAAAGAATGTATATTAAGATTTGGGTCAGACACGCAAGTTCTTAAAGTGACATCTTTACTCATCAATATTTGAAATAATTGTTCAATAAATCTTTTTATTCCTTTTTAAAATTCATTTAATTATTTTTAAATTGTGACCAAAACATACACAACAAAACATTTCCCAATTGGACCTCTTCTAAATTAATAACCCAGTACCATTGATTGCATCTTTGTACTGTACAAGCATGATTGCTATCCTTTTCCAAATTATTCCACCACTGCAAACTCAAGGTCCCCTAAGCAAAAACTCTGCCTTCTTCTCCAAGGTAGCCATATATCAAGGCTTTTAAAAATTCTATAGCAATTTTCTCCATAGAATATTCACTTATATTATTCATATAATTTTCATGTAATGTTAATATATTTTCACTTAGATAACTTTTAAATGAGTTGTATATATGTGTATGTACCATCACAACTCAATCAATTTTAATGCTACTTCTTGTCTTGCTGTATTCACTTGCTCCCTGAATGCGCCCCATTCACAACAAAACATGACGTCAGTTATTTGCTCTATGTATCCACTCCTTCTGCGCTCCGTAAAGTGGAAAATCTAACAAAACAATAAAGATATGTAACAGAAAGAAAATAGCTATAATTATATAAGATGAAAATAAAGAATAAGAAAGACAAGACAACCGACAGTACTTTTAGAAACAGAGATGAAATTTGTGCCATAGGATGAGCAAGAAATATTTGAGCCTAAAGCAAATCTGGGTTAGGTCAGGAGGGAGATCGACTGGTCAATTATCACATTATACCAGGGCTTGATCCATCATAATTAAGTTTACAACAATCTCTATCTGATAGTAAAGCTTTGTGGGTCACGCGATCCATAATAGTTGCAAAACTAGAGTTGTGAAATAGCAACCAAAAGTTATTTTATGCGTCGGGAATCAACACAAGATGAAGAGCTGAATTAAAGGTTTGTGGCCTTAGGATGGTTGAGAACCATTGTGTTACAGACTTAATCAGATTGCTTTGCAGATAAATTGTGGTCCCACTCTCCTGCATAGCCTTCTATAAATTGGGTGTTCACAGTTTAAGCTCTGATATGTTTCCCTTCACCACTACTGTATTTTGTTATGATCTTTGGATCAGACACACTGGTGTACTTCTTTGATGCCGGCTTCATTGACACCTCACTTAGATGACTGCTGGTTTGAATCAAGCCATTAAGACCCCAAGCACTATTTCACTCAATAACTGCTGGCACGATCTGAGTTCTTCACCACACTATGCTGTAGCACCATTATCTTGGCAAATTCTGTTGCTTTTATTTAAAGAATGCTGCTATTGTGTTGGTGGTGGTTTTGGGTTTTGTCATAATATGAAAAAGTCAGCCAGGTCAATTGGAGTCATTCATAACCGTTTGACAAGCAGATGGATTCTGGGTTCCCACTTAATTCTAACAAGAATACAGGCACAGTTAAATATCTATGCACTAATCTGAGTGGGTACTTCTAGGTATAATCCATTTCTTCCAGAGTGTCAATTACTTGTAATACAAGTTTTCATAGTAGTGTGTTATAATTTTTTCCCATTGAATCTATTGCAATGTAAAACTCTTCATCTTTTATTCTGGATATTTGCATCTTTTCTTTTCTTTTTAGACCTTTGGCATTAGTCTATGTCTCCATCATATTTGAGTGATATTTTTTCAGGTTATGAGACTGTAAGTTGATAGCTTGTAATTTTTCCCTTTAAGACTCTGTATTGTCTTCTTTCATGTATGATTTCTGCTGAGAATCTATAAAATTATTCTATTTTATGACCTTTTGCATGTAATAGTGCTTTTTCTCTGGCTGCTCTCACAATTTTTCCTTGTTGCTGATGTTAGAAATCTTAACTACAATATATAGGAGAGTTTTTCTTTCAAAATCTCTTATAATTGGGGTTCTTTTGACACCCTGAATAATTGTCTTTTCCTTATTTTAGGCATAGAGGAAAATTTTCTTGCATGAGTTTATGGACTCTTCTCTGTGTGAATTTTTGTCCTTTGTTTTCTGGAATCCTTCCCTATAAGATATAGGTTCCACCTTGATTGTGTCACACATTGTTCTCCAGCTTTTCTCAGTCCTTTTGGCATTCTTAATTATTTGTTCTTTAGGCTGGAGTCTGTAGATTTCTCTCCAAGCTCACTAATTCACATTTCCATCCCTTCAATTCTGTTTCTCTGTCCTTTTATAGTAGTGTGTAATTTTGCTATTGCAGTGTTTGACTTTTGTGCTTCTATTTGGAGATTTTCTTGTAAGGCATGCTGTGAAGTTTCTAGATTTTCTATTTTCTTTCACTTTTCCTCTCAGACTCTTCCTTCATTTGCTGTATGGGAACAATCATCATTCTTTTAGTGGTAATTCCTTAGCCTGTTCAATTTCATGCATTTAATTTAGGTCTGGTTGGTATTCAGTTACTTTTGTCTGTTTCTCTTTTTGTCATTGGTGTTGTTTGCTTGTACATTTGAACCAATGTCTTCTGTTGTTTCCTTGATATGCTGATGTAGCTATTAATGGTGCTAAGGATGTTGGGCTGTGTGGGAGTAGTTAACGTTGTTGGAGGGTACAGAAGAGGGACAGTAGGCAATTTATATAAGTATCTGGGGGAGAATATTAGATCAACTATTATGGAGTAGATAAAAGAATGAAAGAAGGAGTGTTAGAGGAGGAAGAAAGGAAAAAGGACACAAAAAAGGGAGGAATTAGGTCGTGTACATTTGTAAGTTAAAACAAAGGAAAATAGCGCCCACAATTTCTTTGTTTTGCAATCATGGAAAAGTAGGTAAAAATTATAGAGAGAAGTAAAGAAAGTAATTATAAGAGTAGTGTCATCTTTTGGTTTCATGAGAATCAGAAGGAAAGATAAAGATTTATGAGAAGAAATGAAAGAGAAAAATAAGTAAAAGAGGCATGAATTGAACTTTAGACATTCACATTAAAGAAAGAATGAGCAAGAGAAAAGGTATGAAAAATAAAAATAGAGTGAGAATATATGATAGCAAGAAGTAGAATAGTTGATAATGTATGTTTGTTTGGACTCTAAACTTTGCCCATGACCTTTGACTCTGATGTAGGTGCTAACTTGTGGAATGATGATTTCTTGATGGACTTGCAATTAAACAAAATAAATTGAAAACAAAAACGTCAATATTTTTGTTGCTATTGCCATGATACACAAAGATGTAAAACTCCTGATTAAGGTTGAATCATAAGAATCCCACACAACATTGATTTAAAGAGGTGAAGGGTACAGGGATAACACAACACAGAGCAGCACCAATACCGATGAAAGAACAGCTGGGGTCAAGACCATGTCCTGGAGAAAATCAGGAGTTTGTGGAGAAAAAATCTTTTGAGCAGTTGAAAACAGTGCCTGGTAGTCTGTTGTTTTACCACCTTTTGATCTTTTAGGCTGTCCGAGGAGGGTTGAGGCCACCGGAATGCTTTTGGTGTCTGCTATGACTGAGAGTCAGGTATTATAATGATATAGGTCAATTATTGTAGAGGAATGGATCTCTGGTGTATCAGGATGATTGCCATGGATAATGGAGCTTACCAAGTATGTGGTAGTTGTGGGGAGTGAGTTATAAATCTGCCACCTACCTAAGAGGGGTGAGCCTATAGCCTGCTCCAGAGGCAGACCCCTTATCTGAGCATCTTGGGGCTGAACAGCTTGGCCTATTCAGTATGCCAGCAAGAGTAGCTTCTGGGCCCTGAAACTTTCAGTCTTTTTTAAAAAATATTCAATATCCCTGCTTGTGCTTTGTAAAACTATTGTTGTAATTTATATTTGTATTTTTATACAAATACATTGCTAATGGGCCCATGATATGTTATGTGCTAGTCAAATAACTTAAAAAAAAGGTGGGGTCCATACCGAGCTGAAGCTCAGGGAAGGGGGTTAGGGTTGCCAAGTGGGGCTGGAACTCCCCTGGCTTGTGTGGAAAGTCAGTTCATCCACTATTTACCTCAGCTCAAGGCTGCCCTATAGAGTGGTTCCCACAAGGCTCAGGAAAGCATGGTGCCCTGCAGTTGGGGAGGCAGAGCTGCCAGGTAACCAGACCTAGATTCAAGCCTTTTCGTGCTTATATCCACCCAAGCTG
This sequence comes from Nesogale talazaci, assembly GCA_004026705.1. Taxonomy (NCBI): domain Eukaryota; kingdom Metazoa; phylum Chordata; class Mammalia; order Afrosoricida; family Tenrecidae; genus Nesogale; species Nesogale talazaci. The sequence continues at coordinate 28,872 of PVJH01009849.1, read as the reverse complement.
CTCCCGGTGAGTTATGTCTCTGCGGCTTAGCTGGTCGGCCACCGAGTTGGGGACCTTTGCTCTGCAGGTCCCTCCAGAGGGTGGATGACAAGCAGGAGTCTATCTGCACATATTGCTTCCCATTTGTTTTTTAATGCATTTGTGTCTACTTGTCTTTATGCTGAGAATTCTGTGGTCTGGAAGTTTATAGAATTCCACCACCACCACCACCCCCGCCACCCCTGCTCTGTGCTGATGTCTGTGGAGTCCCTCTTAAGATTTGGTCACCATCCTGATTTTGATTTCTGGACTCCAGCTTCCATGGATTCAAACAATATGAAATTCTTAACAGTGTCAATATTTCTCTGCTTATAACTGTGCCTTTTGGCCTAAATATGAGGACTTCCTTTTCTTTAAATTGATTTGCTATCGATAATGAAGTTTATAGTCTTAGATCTTTATCAGAAAATACTTCAAGTCCTCTTTGTTTTCAGCACGCAAGGTTATATCATCTGCATGTAGTTCATTGAACTTCTTTTAGTTTTCATGTTTCATTGCTCTTCTTCATATAGTCCAGCTTCTTGTATTATTTGCCCAGCATACGGATTGAGAACATATGATGAAAGAACGCAATGCTGGAAATTCCAACTCAGAGTGTCACAATAAGATAGGGTAGCTGAGCCCTGGTGGCATAGTGGTTGTGTGTAGAACTGCAACCCCCTGGGTTGACGGCTCAAATCCAGCAGCAACGATCCAGGAGCAAGGCTGCGCTTCCTACTCCCACCAGGGCAGTTATGCCCCCCTCAAAGAAAAACAATCCAAAAATGCACTTTATTGGGACTGAGCCCTGGTGGTGTAATGGTTGAGTGCAGGACTGTGGCCTGAGGGCTTGGAGGTTCAAACTCAGCAGCGGCTCTCAGGACCAGCGCTGGGTAGCTCCCAAGATCACCAGAGGACAGTGATGCCCCCCCTCCCCCCAAAAAAAGATAGGGTAGAATTGCCCCATGTAGGTTTCTGAGAAGGGGACTCTTTATCTGAATAGAAAGCCTCATCTTTGCCCCCATGGATTGGTTGGTGGTTTTGAACAGCTGAACTTGCAGTTAGAAGCCCACTGCATAACCAATGTGCCTCCAGGCCTCCTAAAAGTCCTAAATTATTGTCCCTTCCCCATAACTTAAAATGTCTCGCATATAGTCACATTCTGTACTCTTATTTTTTCATATCTTTCTTTTTTGCCTTCAGTGAAATGTAAAAGGATTCGTGTAAACCTTCCTTCAATATTGGAAAAACCTCACAAAAACAAGCACAATGAAAGTACAGGGATATTAACTGTACTTCAAAGTATAGTGCATGTTTACCTTGAGATCTGCTTGGTTTGTCTCTACAAAAAATGTAAAATATATAATAGCAATGAAATAAGATATAACTAGTAAAGGAGAAATTAGATGCACATTTATATAAAATTTTATTCTGGTTACCTGTTTGTATTTGAGATCATGTCGGATTTTTTGTGGCTACTCTTTTGCATTTTATATATTTAAAAATTCATAATTTAATTTCAGCATATTTCAAATTTTATATTTATTTTCTCTTTTGAAATTTTTCTATCTTTTAAAAATGGAACATAATTTTTGGTGAGTGCATTAGTACACTAATTTAAATGCTATTAAGTTATTAATGCAAATATCATATTTGAGCCACTCTGCATGACAAATTTTCTGCTTACTGTCCATTTTAGTGATTTAATGTATTATTTCACATGGAACTAACAATAAGAAGTGGAAATCACATTCACCTCAAATCATTTGGGTTCTAACTCAATTTATTAAGCCTTAGAAATGTAAATTAAACTTATGTATTAAGTACTTAAATCAATATACCATGAAGAGAAAGAGAGTGTGTATTTTTGTAAAATGCAGTTTCCACTGACATTCAAGTGAATTCATGGAAGCGGACTCAACCCAAAGTGTCACATTTTCCTTCATAAAGAACTTTAATATTAGTAGCAAAATGTGAGTTGGTATAAACATGAGTCAAATTCTGTCAGAATGTAAACCCTTCATTACAACATAGGAGACATTGTTGATCAAAAACATCACATAACACCTCAAACATCTACAAAAGAATATCAGCCATGTATTTTCATCTTTTTCTCTTTTCACAGTGAGGCTTGTGTTAGAGCATAATTAGAATGATTTTTCTAAGAATTATTTTCTTCTGCATAATGAGACTAATTTTCTCATGAACAACCTTATGGCATTATTGTGCAGAAAAAATTACTTGTACAGGAAAGCACCTTGAAACTGCTATTTAATTAAATGGTATTATTAAAGATAAACCGATATGAATCAGAAATTAAATTTTGAAATGGAAATATTTTTATAAAATAATATGTACTCAGTGTTTTTTAATCAGATCCTAAAGAAGACACATAAGTGAAACATACAATTGAATCCAAAGGTAAATGCTGCTGAAAATCTTTTTATATTCCCCTGCCTCCCCATAAATAGTTAGGTAAGTAGGTAGATCCACCCAAAGTGTCCCTGTTGTTCTGTGGTGATAGTTAAAATCTATGTCACCAGCATGAAAGATACCACCAGGATTACCCAGGGTGCACAGAGTTTGGCAGAGCATCCAGTGTAAGAAAGAACAGTTAGAAAGAAGACTTGATTTATTTTTCAAAGGATACCCCCCCCACACACACACATTCATCTATGACTAACAGCAGAATATTGTGTGAAGATCAGCTCTTCTTTTAGGATATTGAAAAGTCTGAAATACAACTGAGGAAGAGCAGCCTCTTTTAAATACTTGCTGTTGTTAAGTGGTATCAAGTGCAATCAGACTTATAATGAATCTTTGCCCAACAGAATGAAACACTTCATATCAGAATCGTGCTTACAGTCATTGCTGTGCTTTAGCCCAATGTTGCAGTGACTCTGTCGATCTATTTCCTTGACAGTTTTCCCGCTTTTCCCAGAACCTACAACTTACCAACTTTTATATTCTTTTCCAAGTTTGGTTTTCCTGATAACCTATTGAAAGTATGTGAGAAAAATTCTCATGATCCTTTATTCCAAGGAAGGCTTTGGAAGTGCCTCCTCTAAGACATAATATTCATTCTTTTTCTAGCCCAATGTACTTGCAATAATCTCTGACATGCCATAATCCAAAAACTTATTCAGTTTTCCGTATTCAATGTTCAACTTTCACCTGCAATTGAGGCCCTTGAAAATAACACAGCTTGGATCAGAAGCATCTTCATTCTCAAAGTGATATCCTTCCTCATCACCATTTTAATGAAGTTGTGGGCAGCAGATCTGACAATGCCATACATTTTATTATTGCTGTCTAAGTAAAATGATACCCTTGAAAAGTCAAAATATTTCTCAATTTATCACGATTCTGTCTATTGGTCCATTTGAGAGAATTTTTACTTTCTTTACTTGATCGTACTTGATCTCTACTTTTCTTACGTGGTCTTCATCAGCAAATGATTGAAATCCTCTCTGCATATTGCAAATTATTAATAAACATTCCTCCAAATTCTGATGCTGTCTATTTACTATATGACGATCCATGTAGTATAAGGTCAAGCATCTTGGATTATTTGCTCAGCACATAGATTGAATAGTAGGCTTTCTTGATTTAAAACCATACAGCATTTTCTTGCTCTGTCTGGAAAACTGTCTTGTGATACATGTATAGGTTCTGCGTGAGCAAAATGGAGTGGTGTAGAATTTCCATCCTTGTCAAGGTTTCCCATAGTTTATTATGATCCACAAGCCTTTGCATAATCACTCAAGCACAAGTAAAAATATTTCTGATTTTCTCTGGTTTCATCCCAGAGTCATATGACATTAGCAATGATAATTCTCTAAACACCTCCGCTTCTGAATGCAGCTTGAATTCCTGGCAGTTCTCTGTCGATGTTCTACAATGGTTGTTGAATGATCTTCAGTAAAATTTTACTTGTATGTGATCTTAATGATACTGTTCATTTACTTCTGTATTCTGTTGGATCAGCTTTCTTTGAATCAGGCACAGCAATGGGGGTCCTCCAGTCATTTAGCCATATAACAATCCTTCAAATTCCCGAGCTCATCTGAGAGAGAGTGCCTCCCATGCTTTTTCAGATTGCTGAAACGTTTTGTTTGATGTTATGTTATTCTTAAAACCTTGTTTTCACTGATATCATGGTTAAGCTTGCACTCCTTCCCTCTATGCCAGTGATTCTTATGCTACCTCCTGAAATTATTGGACATAAGCTAACTGTTTTGGGTATTCTATCTTCTTTGGGTACTTCTTATTCAGTCTATAGTTTGTACGTAAAATCTGTCAATACTACAAATTGGAATCTTCTTTTTTCTAGAGTTCTCATGAGATGTGGACCATGATTTTCCCTTTTGGCTTTCTAATTCTCCACTTTTGAACTTTGATACTGTCTCATTTAATATTTTCAACAGAAAACTGTCTGTTGTTGAGTGCTTTTGAAATTCTCTATTCTGATCTTTTGCCTTATCATTCTTCCGGTTTGATTTCAATACTCTGTATTCAAGAGTAAGCTGCAGAGTCTCTATAGACATCCAGTTTAATATCTTCTTTCTTGTGTTTTTAATGAATTCTTGCTTTCTTCTAGTATACTATTCATTTTATATTCAGTATACTATTCTTGATATCCCCCCACAGCTCATCAGGTCTTCTGTCATTACTTTTAATGTGTAAAATCTGTTTTTTTATATTTAACAAATTAAATGGCATTTAATTAGCATATAATACAATTCAATGGTTTGAACATATTAACAAGGTATGCATTCATCACTATAAACAATTGTGGAACATTTTCTTCATTCATGTACTCATTATTATCAATTACCCCATTCCTCCTATCTTCCCCTGCTAGAAGCCTGTGATAGGTAGGTTTGTTGTGCCAACCTGGCCAAAGAAGATAGGTAGGTTTGATGTGTCAGCGTGGCCAATGAATACATGTGAGATCAATTGAAGGGCAGAGATATAAATGGCTCCACGAGCCTCCCCCTTTATCTTTTGCTCTTGGATCTTCGGACCAGCTGGCTGCCTTGTTTGTTCTGGCCTCGATTTTTAAGCTACACTACTCATGGGACACCTATTCCGTGGACTGAGTGATTATGAGTTGAAGTTCCTTCAAGCCCTGCTTCGCCTTACTATTAGAATATACATCTTTTGAGCTGGGCACTGTCAGACTCTGTCATCTGGCTGACTGTTGGTGATCTGTCTTGCTGTTTGCTGCCTGTGGCCAGATAGCCTGAATTGCCCTACAGAGGCAGCTCTCAGGGCTCAAAGGACTGCCAGTGCACTCTCACGCAAGTGAGTTGCACTGAGTAATTTGTACCGCTTTATAGATTAGTTAACAGTTTATGTCTTATGTTAGATATCTTTCTATCAATATAAATATATAGAGAGGATTATTAGTGTCCTTGTTTTATTTCTCTACAGAACCGTGTCTAACACAAAGCCTAAAAAATCTACTAGTCCAGTTACAGGCACTGTATTTTCAACCATTGTGGATTTCATATAAAAAAGTGATACAAAACAGCAATAATAAAATAAAGAAGAGAAAATTATCAATTTTAAACAAAGGTGAAATAAAGAAAATTAGAAAAAATAGAAAATGGATCAAAAGGGACATCAAATGATAAGGTTTTACATTTTTATCTAACTGCATCTGCATTAATCCATTTTGAAATGGACTTTGTGATAAAGAAGGCTATTCACATGCCTAGTCTATAGTCAGAGGGGATTCTCCAGAGGCTTAAGCCACATGGGGACCTGCAAATGGATTTAGGGCTTAAACAAATGCTAGGTGACTAGAATTTAAACTCTCATTCAATTCCCTCCTCTGGTACTGGAGTTCGGAACTATGCCTGTTGGAGTGAGAGATGTCATAAAAAAGCAAATCGAGTATGAAAATAGTAAATATTTGGTAGTCTTAATTTTCCATTTTGAGGTAACTTCAAAGCAAGAGTCAAATCTGATCTTGGGATGCTCTAAAATTTAGTTGGGTTTCCTCAAGATTGCATTTTGATCCTCATGGCCTTGTTTTCATTTTCTGTAACTTCAATCTGAACCAACATATGGGCAATTGATGATCTGTTCCAGTCAGCCACTATCCTTGTTTTGACAATTAATACTGAGCTTTCTTCATCATCTTTCCCACAAATGTAGTCAATGTGATGCCCTTGAAGGTCCATGTGTTCAGTCACCTTTCACGCTGTAGCAAAAACCCTAAAGGTGCTTAAAATGAAGAAGATGTTAGTCTGGTAAAATTCTGCCAAACAATTTGGAGCTCCTTTTCTATCACTAAGAATTTTTCAGTTAATTTCCCTTTTATTTGATTCGAACGTTACTGTCTCAATTGCCAATGATTATCAATGCATTTTGATCTCGTGTTTGATGAAATTTGGATGGAAGGCATTGACATAATTCTTCAAATTACTCATAACTTGTTGTCGTTGTCACTGTGTAACTTTTTGCAATAATTGTACTAACTGGACTTCCTTCTATCACAGACAGTATTGTAATTCAACATAGAACTTTGGCTTTCCCTTTTGACAATGAATATCATATTACTTCTCTTGAATTTGTCATTCCCAGTATAGTAAACCATGTGGTTATCTGACTCAAAATGGTCAATATTAGTTCAAAAGAGAGTGGACTTTAATTAAATGGACATAGTGAATATTTTAGATAATCATTTACTGATGAGGCTCAACCTGAAATGAGAATAGCTGTAAGCACCCCTTAATTAATCAGAAACTGGAATGCAAAAAATTATTGAGCGAAATGACATGTATAATGATTCATACCCTAGAAATGAGTGAGCTCTAATGGACTCATACTTTCCCATTTTGAAGCATATGATCAAGTATTTGTAAATTTTCTTCACCATCAATTTGAAATTGAGTACAAGGCAATCTATTGTCTCTTTTACAATATATAATGAATGTATATTATATATGTGCTCATTCTGATGTGATCTGTTTATAATTTTGAAAAATGTAGCTGGAATGACAATCTCCTGTATCATCTCCATCACCAAGGCATTGTTTTTGACATACATGTATATATAATTATATTTATATATATAATTTACAACCCAAGATTCCAATCATGAGTAATTATCAATGCATCTTGCCACTTGTTTGGTCATTTTTAGATTTTGGTATAAACTTTACATTTCCTCATCTTAGATATTAGTGAATAAATTTGAGTACCAGCAATTGTCATGTTACACTTTTTCATATATAAGTATAATCATTTTTCTATCATGTCCTATATTGTACTGCAGAATAAATTTCGAAATGTCCTTTTTGTCTCATGAAAATGATGTAATTTCTTTCAATTGGTCATTACCAGAACATTAAGTAAAATAACTGTGTGAGACAAAAGGTGAAAATTAATTTTGTCTCTTGAGGATTCACCAAAAAGGATGAATATACTCAGCATATATGAAACTGAAAGAAAGAATTCAAGTCTCTTTTGCAATCCTGAATTTCTATGGGTAAATTATAGAATGTTACAGCAAGTATCCAGGGAAGGTGGAAAGACCGGACAGAGCAACTGTACCAGAAATTCTCTTGCATACGTTCAAGGACCAGTGGTGTTGAATGAGAAAGTTCAAGCTGCACTGAATGCATTAGTGCAAACCAAGTTTCCATTCCAAGAATTTATGAAATACTAATTGAAATGTTTCAATAAGCTGATTCAGCACTGGGAGCACTCACTCATGTATGGCAAGAAATTTGGAAGATAGCTAATAGGTCAATTGACTACAAGAGATCCATATTTATATGCATTTCAGAGAACGGTTACACTACACAATGCTCAAATTATAGAGCAATCTCATTGTTAGCACAAGCAAGTAAAGTTTTGCTGATGATCACCTAGCAATGGTTGCAGCAGTATGTTCACAGGAAAATACCGCGGTTTCAGACTGGATTCAGAAGAGAACATGGAGCATGAGATATCATCACCACTGTCAGGTGTATCTTTGCTGAGATCAGAGAACATAAGAAAGATGTTTGCTTGTCTTTCGTTGACTACGTAAAGGTACTCACCTGTGTGGATCATAATGAACTATGGGTATCCTTGGAAATAATGGGGATTCCAGAATATTTCTTTGCACACATGCAGAACTTATACGTAAATATGAGTCAGTTATGCAAACCAAACAAAGGAATACTACAAGGTTTCAAATTAGCAATGATGTGCATCAACGTTGTATTTTCTCCCCATATTCATTGAATATGTATGCTGGCTAAAATAATCAATGAAGCTGGCTTATATGAAGAAGAATGTGCCACCAGGATTAGGGGAAGTGTTATTAGCAACCTGTGATATGCAAATGAAGCAACCTTGCTTGCTGAAAATGAGGAGAACTTGCTGATGAACCTCAAGAATCATAACCTTCAGTATGGGATTATGACTCAATATAAAGGAGATTATGTTGCTATGGGGAAACAACATCATGTAGCTGCACCAGCAACATGTACTCAATAATCTTGTCCTTTTCCCATTGATTTGAAATGCCAGCTAAAACTAACTGATTGCATATTTGGATCAGCTACTAGAATTTCTATTCGATTATATGAGTTTTCCTATTTTGCCAATAGAACCATGCAGTTGCAATCATAATAGCTTTATGAAAATTAGGGCCAATTTCCTCTCATTACTTTCCCTTATGCAGTTTTTAGAATAATCTGGAGAGCTTCATACACTCATTATGTTTGATGAGGTTTGATATGGCATTGTCATATTTCAATTTCCTCCATGTTTTCTAATTTATTTTTCCTAGAAAATATTTGCTCAAATCTTCACATTTATTTGCACAGTTATATTCTTAGCATTTAATTTCTTTTCTATATTTGATTATATGATAACATAAACTTACCATTCTGTGAGCTGTTAGCAGGGCTTTGTTCTGTTTACATAGGGTGGTTGTAAGTTACAACTGACTTGAAGGAACAAACAAACAAACATAAGACCTGTGTATCTTGAGTTTAAGGGAGGGCTTTTGTGATAGAGAATATTTTGATTACCCAACATTTGCTATTTCTCTTCCTTCCCTCCCTTTCCATTATTTCTTCCCTCACTCTTCTTCTTCTTTTCTCTTTAGGTACTTTACCTATGAATCATATTTCCCACAGGTTGTTCTACCTTGTCTGTACTTCAAGAATATAATCCAATTTTGGTTGGTCTCCTTTTATTTTCCATCTTGTGGTTTGTGTGTATATGTGTGAGGGAGTTTTCTGGTGTCATTTCCTGTCTCATGAGTAGACCTCATGAGGGTCAAGGTGATACCTTCAATTTGTAGTGACTCAGTAATGTTGGTAATATCATATGTGGATATAATAAACAAACAAAAAACACAATACTTTTGTTGATGAAATTTATCACAGCAACATCACAATTAAAACAAAAAACAACTTAGTCCGTGTCACGGAGGCAGTTTGTCGGTTATACAGTCTCATCTTTTTCAACAACCTCATTCTAATACAGTGGCATGTTACAGTTTGTAGCTGATATTAGTTTTTGTTATAATTTCCTTCCACTTCTTCCCTACATTCAAAGCTGCCATAAACCTTAAAAAAACACACATAAAGATACACAAACTCTTTTATGCAGATTTATAGCCAGTCACTAGTCAATCACAATGAAAATTTTTGCTTCAACATTCTTGTGTTTTTTAATTGTGGTAAGACTAAAGCAATGATGAAAAATACAGGAAGATCATAGACCAGTGGTGCAATAATCTATGGATTCAATGATGGTGGTTCTGGCAGCAATCAGAGTCAGTCATCAGGAAAGTGAAGGCAGAGAGAAAACGGGGGGAGGGAGGGGGTTTTCCTGGGCCCTCCTTAGGAGAAGGCCATTCCCACAAGGAATCACCATCAAGTTGACATATTGAACACCGCCTCTACACTTTTATACATCTTCAAATTGACTTGAAATTAGGTACCTCCCATGACATTAAATTAGGTACCCCTTGCCAACATAGCATTTTTGAACAACTCTTTAACCCCACATCATTTTAAAAGAAAACAATAATTAGATCATGTTGTCCCTAAGGGTATAAAACTAAAATGAACACAACTCAAATTATGCCAAGCTTACGTACTCATGATATTATATAAGTGAACAGTAGCTGAGCCTCGGTGGCATAAGTGTTTGAGTGTGGGACTGCGGCGGTTTGAGTGTGGGAGTGTGGGCTTGGCGGTTCAAATCCAGCAGTGGTTCTCCAGGAGCAAGGCTGGGCCTCCCACTCCCACCAGAGGGCAGTGATGACTATAAAAATATTATATGAGTGAACAAACTAAAAATATTCTATGTCTATGAACTGCAATCATGTGAACACCTACACCATAATAACTCTATCAACATATTTCCCCATCCATGAAAGTTTGTAAATCAGTCAATTCAGGCTTTTATCCCTCCAGCCCCCAATTTGGTGTATCCAAATTCTGTATTGCCAAATGATATCAGTCCAATGCTCTGAGGAGACAAACATGTTCTTTGATGTGAAGAATCTTCATCATCCTAGTGAGTATGCGTCCATAAGCAAAGTCATATTAAGACAGGCCATCTATTAAGTCAGCAGCAATATGCACCAGCTCACAGGCTTAAACACCTCTTCATCCGCGTGGGTTCCGGTTAACTCAGGGTGCCACATTGCATTTTGACCATGGGCCTTTTCCAAAATTCTCAAAAGCCTTAGCCCCCTTGATCTAGGTCACGCCACAGGCAGAAAATAGAAAATAGAATCAAAGCTTGCCTTGTGCAGGCTGGACATCTCAGAATGGCCCCAGCACACTGCCCGGCTGCTGTGGCCACCTCGGGCACCACCTTCCATGTACCATCCTTTAAACTTAAAACTAGACAACAGGATATGTCTCTCCTCTAGTTCCTTGGAACAGGGCCATGGGTATCAGTGGCCAGATTCAATCAATCTGTTCCTGTGTTTCTCCCATGTCCACTGAACAAGTGGATCCAGGTGGTCACCAGTGAGCATTTCAGGGTGCCTTCAGTTTCCCGTAACTTTCAATCCTAGAGAGGGAAGTTCCTTCATGTTAGCAACCCCCCAATTTAAATTTTAAAAAAGGACAAATGACTTCTTTTCCATTCCGCCCCCCTTCCGTCTGCCAACTGCTTTCTTGGCAAGTCATTTCAAATGAAAATATTGAGCCCTCAAGACACTGGGTAGACCTTACCTTTTCTAAAACTTCATTGTAGGCAATTACCACTAACACATTTAGCGCATTCAATTTAGTGCATGAAGACTGTAGCCTGAAAAACAATTCATACTTTCCAATAATCATTTCTGTCATACATTCTATCCATAACAATAGGTAGAAAAATCTACATAATCATATCATAACCTGATCCTAAGCATAACCTACAAAAGTCAAATGAATTTATTTCTTATCTAACCTAACCCATTCACATGCAATAATCCTTTGGTATCTGACTGCTTCCACCAGGGCCTTCCTTCAGCCATTTTGACTAAGCAGCATGTCCTCAGAAAAGGTCAAGGGGCGATTTGTCCCCTGAGCTCATAATTTATATTTGTCACATTCATTTTCATTTTTCAGATAGACATAGCCAAAGCCAAGTTCTAGGAATCAAAATCTTCATTCCCCTTGTCCTTTGCAGAAAACAATCAAATAAGCATCATAGCCTGATCTGACGTCCAATTTGCCAAAAGAAGAAAAATTACCATAAGACATCAGAGATCACAGAAGGAGCCATTGTCCATCTTTATGATTTGTTTCTCTAGTACTCCATTCCCAAAGGATTAGGCTGGGTTGATTATAGATGTGAATCCCATGACACTCATAAATGGGTAAGTAATGACTTTATATCAATAAGCAATTATATATTGATAAAACTTCCCAGCCCAGTTTAACTCATGTCCGTAAGTCCAACACAAATCCATTAGGCCCACTTCATACTCACGCAGACAAATACAATGATGCTGAATGAAGGAAGATGACAGGTTGGTGGATTCAAAGTTATGTGAGTTGATTAACAGGTTAAAAACCACCCCTGCACTTTTATATATTTCCAGGTTGACATGAAGTTATATAATTATCATACACATTCACATTATTTAATATGTTTAGCTGTAAACATATATCTCTAAAATTTATTTTAGCTTTGTACATCTATGAGTACTGTAAAATTAGTTCAATATGAGGCCTTTTAATTTTATGAGCTGTACTCATGAAAAAGTGTACACTTTACAAAAGTCTACTACCTCTGCTAGAATAGTATTTAACATATCTGTGAATAACTTGTAGCAATATGCTCTAAGGCAATGAACTACTTAATATGGTCTTTCTAGAGTGAGCTAGTATCAATTTCTCCAAATAAGTGGGTGTTATTACGAAAACGAGGTGCCAGTGATCCACCACGGGAATTGGATAGCTTGCTACTAATGTAAATAAGGTTCATGGCATCATTCAGGTTCATGCAGATATGGTGAATAAGCCTTATTGAGAGCATGGGTCAGTTTTGCCACCCTGAGAAGAAGCACAGTTCCAGAGCAAAGGGAAAGAAGAGCCAGCATCGCAGTATGTCCTTTGGAATAACTGTGGTTTTCCAAAAAAATCACTGAAGTAAACGACAGTTAAAAAGGTACTTATTTCAGCGTAGGATTAGTGGAACTAGCCAAGCATGGGGTCAATAGCACAGATATTTGAAATATTTCAGATGATAATATTGGAAATTTACAGTTTACATTTCTGAAATTTTAAATATTGAAACATTATTATTGTAATTTACATTACATTTAAAATTTTAATTTTATTGTAATTACATCATAATTACACTTTGTAACATATAGTCAGCTCTACATTTTAAATATTTAAAATACCATGGCTCTCAAAAAGAAGGAAAAAATCTGTTTGAAAGAAGTACAGACAAAATGTTCCTTAGGAATTACAGTGAAACTTTATTTCATGTACTTTGGACATGTAATCAGCAGGGAATAGTCCCTTGGAGAAAGGCATCATGCTTGGTAAAGTAGAGGGAAAACTAAAAAGACATTCTAAGGAGGTGTATTGAGACTGTGGCTTAAGCAGAACAATTGTAAGCGTGGCCTAAGCCAACAATCTGCTGTCATCAAGTCCCTTTCCACGCATAGTAAATATGTATGGTTTTTTGAGGTTGAAAATAGCTATGGGATCAGGTAACACTAACTTTATCTTATGGAAAGATGGGTGAGTTTGATCCACTGGCCTTGAGTTTAGCAGTCCAATGTCTCCCTAACAGTACAACCAAGAATCCTGGGGACTGGCAGATGATCAGGCAATGTTCTCCGATGTTGTCCACTCGATAAGTATGAGTTGGAACCAACTCAAACTCTCACTGCCACTGAATCAATTCCAATGCACAGGGCATGGATTCACCTTAGAGAGTCACCTCTAATGGTTCCCGAGACTGTAATTATGCCAAATTATAATATTTTATTTTGAGATAGATCTTTGAGTTCTAACATGTTACAATTGAAAATTTTTCTTCCTATTCTTCTTCTGTTTTGGGGAGATTGACAATTTATTTAATTTTTTCAACAGTTTTTTGTATTCATAGTCATTACCTTCCCATTTTCTCCCAAACTTCTCATTCATATCCCAAGGAATCATTAATCCACTACTATCTCTGTACTTCCAGTTACCTATCGCAGATTTCATATAGAGGAAAACACAATTTAAAAAGCTAGCAAGAATAACAAAATAAGATAGATAAAAACCTTAGTGATAAAAGAAGGAAATATTAAAAAGGAGAACAAATTTAAATGGATCACAATGTAGATCAAATGGATAGTGGGTTAAATTTTAATCTAGCTGCATCGGCAACACTTTTCTATGCATTCTGCATGTTAGTAGGATTCCCAAGCCTGGTCCATGATCAGAGAGTATTCACCAAGGACTTATTTCACATGTATTTCCTGTCACTTACAACAAAACAAAACAAAAACAAAAACTGAAAAAGCATTGAAAGAGGTCAGAAACAATTTCAAATGATAATATGTTACATTTTGGCATAGCTATAGCTGCCATAAGAAACTTTACAATTTTCTGATAACAGGACTACTCATGATTCACATTTCTTAAGTAGACTTGGGGGGAGAGGGGAGTGCATCATAGGCTTAACCCAAGTGTGGTCCCTGCACATGGATCTGGTGCTTCCTCTGTCATCCAAAACCTTTCTGAAAAACAGAATTTCACAATTTAAGCTCTGATATCATCCCATCATTTAGATTTGTACTATTTTAGTATAATCTTTAGATCACACAATCTGTTGTGCTTTTTCATGTGGATTTAGTTTGCACCTCACTTAGATGACTGTTTGTTTGAAAATAAGATGTTAAGAATTCAGACAGTTTTCTTTCTGAAAGCTGGGCATCATCTAATTTCTTCACCACACTTCATTATAACACCAATATAATCACTGATATCTTCAACAGGTGGGCCAAAGAGCTGGGTTTGCATGAGAGTAGAAAGTCACATCTTTGTCATGATAAGTGCCTGGTGGTTTCAAATTGCTAAGCTTGATGTTAGCAGCTTCATCAGCACGGATCATCTGGTCATGTAAATTAGAATACTCAGGAATGGGCTGAGATATTGAAACTTTAGGAGATACCTGAGTGAAAATTTTAATTTAGTAATGAGACTTTCTGGGGAGGGAAATTTTCTATTAAAAGCATCAAGTGCTAAGGTACTGAACTAGAAATTAATTTAGTGTGCAAAAAACCCTCCAAAATGCAAAAACTAGTGCCACTAGATCATGAAAAGATAAGAGAGGAGGATACGATTATGTTGGCCTTTGTTTTCTATCATAAGACATTTTGGTTGACCTTCTAAGATTGTCAAAGTATATTATATGATATATTTTCAGATTATGAATTGTGCTTTCACAACAGATTTATAATAGTATATTTATTGCAGTGATATTCACATTATGTTAGCGCACATACATTATTTCAAGCTCTATTCTATATGCTTTACAGTTATTGGCTCATTGAGTCCTTGTAATTTCTTTCTGTGGTAGGTACAATTGTTATCCATTTTTAAGATGAAGCTACTGAAACAAAGATAAATAGGACAATTCACCTTTTAGTCATTACACTAGAAAAGTTGCAGTGACAGAATTAAAGCCAGGAGTCTGATTCCCGAACATGCATCCTTAAGAATGATTCTTTCATATGTATGAATTGTAGAAATTTAGAAAGGTACAATTCAAGACAGAAAGTGGGGGCAATAGAACAGATATTACTCAGATCAAAGAGTTTTGAAATAAAGTAATGTATTACCTTGGCAACTCCTGTCAATGAATGAAGTCCTTGTGGGGACTCTTACAGAAATATCATGGATAATCAGGTACATGCCAATTGTTCCTTAGTGGTGGTTGTTTATAGTTGCTGTCAAGTCAACCCCCAACTCATGGTGAGCCCATGTATTGCCGAGTAGAACTGTTCCAGAGAGTTTCCTTGAAAATATTTTTTAACTATTATCATAGATTATCTTTCCAATTTTTGTTAGTTTTAGCTAAAATTTATACATCATACAATCCAATACTTCAATCATATTAAGAAGAGTTGTACATCATCTTCACAATCTACTTTTTTATACACATTTGTGTTGACTTCACATTCCCTCCATTCTGCCCTTTCATGCCCCAAGTAATTATTATTTCAGTTACTCGGTTTTTTTAAATCATCATTTTTGTATTTAGAAAAAATATGTGAAACATGGACAAAGAACAGGACAAAATGGGCACAATAACAATCATCATATAATACAGTGAAAGGCCTCAATCTAAGAAAAGCAACTGACATTAATAATTTAGGATAACTTGAAAGTAGGTTCAAAGGGAAAACTATTTTTCCAAAAGAATTGAAGGAATTAGCAATTGTTGAGTCACAGCCACTTGACAAACATACATTTGTGTGCACAGATTTTAATATTCTCAATATTTTATAATCCTCTGAGGTAGGGTAAATACATAAAATTTATATTTAAGAAAAGTAAAGCTTAGAAAGGTAATTTACCCAGTGTGTCATGCAAGAATGACCATCACTATCCTGTGCAGTGATGTAGGTTATCAACTCATATAACCTACTGGAAAGAGTAGAACTGTCTCACAGGGCCCTGTTGCCAGAATTACACTGCTCTCTTACCAAGAGAAAGGAATCAAGAAAAGGAACAGGGAATAGAAAGAGAATTCTATTTAGAAGCTCCAAGAGGGAAGAAAACTCTCTGACAGAATGGACAGATGGTGCTTCTTGCACCCTATGTGCACATTGAACATTGTCAATGGTTCCTGCAAAATGAAATTCTTAAGGATTTCCATCCAAGGAACAACGGGTTCTGGAAAATGTAGTCTGGAGATGTTATGGTCTGTTCAATACCCCACCTTTGTTCCCTTTTCCTGTCTCAGTCCCCAATACTGTCCATATTTTTCCTGTGAAGCACCTGGTCTGTTGGAACCATCAGCTTTTCTATTAGCATCTGAATGCTTAACTACTGTGCTACACTGCATCATGAATGGAAAATTACCTTGCCTCAGCTATCCTCACCATCCATTTTAATTAAGATTCTTGGTGGAGTGCTTTCTTTCCACTGGGTTATAAGCAAAGAGGATCTGTTTATTCCATTATGTGATGACTTAGAGTTTCACGTGTGAGTTAAGTCTGTAGGTCCTAAAATTGAGGAGGCTCTGGGAAGGTATATATTTTTTTCTTCATAGTAGGATATTTATTCTTACTGTTTCTATTTCTTTCCTCAGAACAAGAAAATCTGGGCTCAAGGATTCTTGCAAGCTAATGCTTCAAAAAGCCAGGGACATATTCTTCTCCTGTAATTTTATGAGAAAAGATCAGTTTATTAATGGTGAAACCTGCTTAGATAAATATATTTCTTGAGGGAAATGATTAGCTAAAATGGTAGAGAGAAAATAAATTGTTAACAAAGTTGCAATTATTTCTTATCTCATGCAGTTCCCCAATTTTTTTCTCAATTTAGATGCCAATTGAAAATATTTTAGGCTTATTAATTATGAGCTAGGAATACACTAAGCTACAAGAATAATTGTATACCCTCATGAGCATGAATATGGATGAATATGATGCAAAATACTGTGATATAAAGAGCCCAGGTGGTACTGTGAGTAATTATTCAGCTACTGAATGAAAGGTTGGTCTTTTGAATCAACCAGCTATTTTGTGTGAAAAGAATGATGCAGAATGATTTTCAAAAATCGTTTTATTGGGGGTTCATACAATTTTTATATCAATCCATACATACATCCACTGTGTCAAGCACTTTGTATATTTGTCACCCATCATCATTCTGAAAACATTTGCTTTCTAACTGAACCTTTGGTATCAGCTCCTCCTTTTTCCCTCCCTCCCCACTAATCCCTGCCTCAGGAACCCTGGTTAATTTATAAATTATTAGGATTTTATCATATTTTAAACTGCCCAACATTTCCATTCACCCACTTTTCTGGTGTCCATCCCCCAGGGTTATATGTAGCTACTTGTAACCAGTTTCCCCTTTCTACCCCACCTTCCTGCTTCCCTCCTGGTATCGCAACTCTCACCACTGGTCCTAAAGGAATCATCCATCCTGGATTCTCTATGTTTCTAATTCCTATCTGTATCAGTACTTATCTTCCAGTCTAGCTAGATTTGCAAGGTAGAATTTGGATCATGATAGTGGGGGTGGAGCGGTGGAAACATTTAAGAACTAGAGGACAGCTGTGGGTTTCATTGATTCTACACTGCACTCTGACTGGCTCCTCTCCTACCAGTGACCCTTCTACAAAGGGGGGGGGGGTTGTGTTCTAGTTGCTTACAGATGATCTTGGATTCCCAAGCTGTACCCCTCCCCCTCATTCACAGTGTTAAGATTTTTGGTTTTTATGCCTGAAACCTAACTCTCTTGATAGTTCGTGCTCACACAGACAGGTGTGCTTCTTTCATGTGGACTTTGTTGCTTCTGAGCAAGATGGCCGCTTGTTTACCTTCAAGCTTTTAAGAACCCAGACGCTACATCTTTTGATCCTTGGGCTCCATCAGCTTTCTTCACCACACTTGCTTATGCACACATTTTTCTTCAGCGATCGTGTCAGGAAATGAGCATCATAGGATGTCAATTTAATAGAACAAAATGTTCTTGTATAGAGGGAGTACTTGAGTGGAGGCCCTATGTCCTACTGCTACCTTAATACTAACCCTATGAATATATGCACACATATCTATTTCCCCATCTTTCTTTATGAACTTGTTTACATAAGTGCATCCCTGAATTTAAGCTTCCATAAATGGCCATTGCCTCCTCTATTTCCTATTACCTTCCTCTTGACACTATCATGCTCAGCCTTCATTTGAGCCTCAATAATTCTTTTTGGTTACATTGTCTTTGATCCGTCCCTACCCGGCCTTTCACACACCCCTTTCTACAGATTTTAAATCACTTGGTGTTCCTTATCCCTGAGTTGATTAACACTACTTCCTCTCTCCCTCCTCCCCCTCTTCCATGTGCCCCCGGAACCATTGGTCCTATTATAGTTTATCCAGCCTATTTATCTAGATAAACTTGCAGAGATAGTAATATGCACAAAAATCAAGACAATGCCATACTACAAAGCAACACAATAATAGAATAACAATAGCAACAACAACTAAAAAACAAACCAATGACACAGTCAAAAGCAGAACAAATGTGTGTGTGTGTGTGTGTGAGAGAGAGAGAGAGAGAGAGAGAGAGACCCCTGTAAATAGTTCAAGTTCTGCTTGTTGACTTTAAGGAGTGTCTTTTGGTTGGATTTGATGGGGTGCCACGCCTTGGCCACAAAGTCCATTTTTGTTACTACCCAGGGACTTCCTTACTCTGCTCCCATTGCTATTCTGTTGCATGCCCCTAGGCAGCTAGGTTACAAATCCCACACTGTGTCTCCAGTGCTGACCCCTGTGGGTCAGTGGGTGGTGTAGTGACTCATAGTGGGGCTGGCCATATGGTCATCTCTGTATTAACTGGTCTAAGCAGGGCCATTGTCCTGAGGGCTTGGAGGGCTAGCTTGCATTCCACTTTCTTCCTCCCCTTTTATTTGCTTCCACTTCTGTCTGGGTATGGAAGGTAGGTTCCTTTTCCTCAGCAGAAGGTCTAGTATGACCAGAAGGTCATACTCTGTGGCACACACTTCCAGGTTACAGGGATGGTTGGTTCTGGATGGGGCTGGCACTATACTCCTGTCTTTTCATGGACTCCTCCAAGTGTTATGTTGTCCTTGGTTGCCATGTCATGGTGGGGTCTGTATGTACATTTCAATTCTGTGAAGATACAACCAATGCTCTCCCCCTGGGTGAGTTAGTGTCCTGTCCCCCCTATGTCATCATCTCAGTTTCTCTCCCCTCCCTGTTCTCCCTCCTTCCTGCCACCTTTCCCTTCTTTATGTTGGACTCATATGTACCTCCCTGGGTTTGTTCTTACCTCCCCTTGACTACCTATGTTTCCATCTATATCTTGTGAGATCAGAGTCTTCTTCTATTCCTGCTGTGCTGATTGTCTTTATCTCAGGGGACTCATGTTATAACTGTCCTTTTGAGAATGGTTTACATCATTTAGCATGATTCCTTCCAACTCTTCCCATGAAAATGCATGCTTCATGTGATCTGCTGCATTTTCAATGCTGCATAGTACTCCATTGTGGGTATGTGTCAGAGTTTGCTAATCTAATCATGTATCGATGGAAACTTAGGCTGCTTCCAAGTCTTTATGATGGTGAATTTTGCCACAACAAACATTGGGGTGCAGATGAATGATTGTGTTTTGTTTGTCACCTCCTCTGAGTATCTGGATAATTGAGAATGATGTGGATTTTTTAACTTCTGTTGTAAAACTGTTTATAATGTTTATAAACATTTCCAGGTTGCTTTCTGCATTATGCTCTAAATGCCCTCCCTCTTGCTAATATTGAATGTCATATATTTAAAGTAAATTATCTGTGTAATGTAATAGAGAAAAATACTATTTTTATATTCGCACTTATATTTCCTTGATTCCTTGTCATTGTAAGTCTAAATATTTTAAATACACTTTGGAAATGACAGGGGGCCGACATCTGACCTGCTCTTGTCACAAAAAGAAAAAGGAGAATCCAATATCACCCAGCTAAAGGCCTATTGGCACAAGGCAGAAGTCAGGCGTGCTCCCACCCTCCTTCCTTCTTGACCCTCTGCTGACACCAACCCCCCTCCCAGAGCACTGCTTCTCTGGTGGATTTGATAATCCATTGCAATGGACACAATTGACTTACAGAAAAAAACTGACAACTTTAAAGGTCTATTAGGGAAGTGAACAGGTTATACAATATTAAGAATAGAATTTTTTTTTCTGAAGCACCTTTTCTCAAGTCTGCTGGCAGAACTAACTCTCTGGTCCTCTGGCTCTGTCTCCACATGCCAGGAAGCCTGCACACCACTTTGCTTCTTGGTTTTGATGCTCATCTTCTACTCTGTCCTGTAGTATTGTGTTAGTACCTCTCTCATGTCTGAAAGGGTGCTTGCATGCTCACCACCTGGCTACTATTTTGTCTTCATAATTATGGGATTATTTTTCTGTTTCTGAGATGGCTCTCTTATATCCTGAGAAATGACAAAACTGCCCACTAATAGTGTTTTCTTCGCATGGTTCCACCTGGTCATTTTGTGACTGTTTAAAGACATACTTAGAAGAGAAACATTTAAGCAATTTAACTTCACTACATATGTTCAAAGGCCACTTATTTTAGGAACTGAACTTTTATGTATATTATACGTCTTTTTGGTCTTATTTGGAAGTATTAATCTTCTTTTAAAACTTTTTTTAAGTATTCATCTTTTCCTCCCATTTAGCATAGCAGATTTATTTACATTAAATTTAAGAACTGAACGCCTGAAAATGACTTTTTCTCAGAAGTTGGCCTGGTAGAAATCTTCCAGATTTCTTGACATGAATATCTAATTTCTTCCACTGCTGCATCTTTTTGTTTACACATTGCAATTGGTATTTTTCTTAGTTATCAAATATAGCCACTACAGAAACACCACAACTGGATGGTTTTGGCATGTAGAAATGTATTTTCTCAGAGTTTAGAAGAATATATGTTTAAATTCATGGTGCTGGATCTATAGAAAATTTACTTTTTATATAGGTTCTCTGGGAAGCTCACTGAGATTTTAAGCAATGAATTTGTTTTTTAGGGATATTAATGATATTCATTTTGCAAACATATATATATATATATGTATGCACACATGCATATTTAGTATACATGATAGAGAGAGACTCCTGAGAATGTAAAATCCTAAAGAGAACAGATCTAATTTGTGAATTGTATAATTGTATCAGTCATTGCAATTCATTGCAATCACTCAAATTCAAAATCAACTTGATATATCCAAATAAGAACATAAAAATTATAGCCCACATATGATCGTGACCAAGTATCTTGATAGATATTTGATCAGGGAGTTTTTGAGCAAATTATGCACTATTTGGGGGTGAGGTGACTCTAAAGAAGTTGTCCTTGGCAGTGTCTGATAAACCAAACATACCAGGGGAGTCTATCAATTTTCTTCATAAATATGAAAAGAAATGCTCCTTTGAGCACATAATCTTGTAATGGGGGATTTAGATTGCACAGAACTCCAACTCCAGGAAACCCCTCTTAATGTGCTTCTTAGATGCATCCTCCCTTTTTCCACTATAAATCCACACAGCGCTCACATTTGCCAAGACAGGAACACAGTTCTAGTTCCCTAAAGAAGCACCTTTTCCATCGGAGGTCAGAGGGCTAAAGCATCTCCATCTAATTGTTTATTTTTAAGTAAAGCAATACTGGAATAGATGATTATTACAATCATTGTCAAAATATACACACTCCTTTGTGAGAATAAAATTCTCAGGAGTATTTGTAAAAGATTGACTCAAGACACATCCTATACTTACATTGCATCATTATCAAAACTAAGAAAAGCATCCCTTAAAAGGAATGGAACTAGAGGTATAAGGGTTGGGATTTACAGTTCAATCCATAGCTGTAGAACAGCAATTTCTAGAGCCTTGTATCTTGTATTTTGCAAATGTTTCAACACATCTTCAGCGACAACCCTTATTACCCGTGGTTGTTGATCACATGCTGCCTCCTTTCATGGTTGAATTTCAAACCATTATTTTCAGTAAAATGGATTTGTGTATTCCTTTCATTTTTTCTGAGGCTTGAATTCTTTCAATAATAGAATTTAAAAACATCATATTTATCTTTATGTTTTGATATGTAATGGCTATACTGCTTCTAAAGCTCATTTGCTACATTGTGGCTAATATTCTAACAAAATAGTAGACCAATTCCCATTCATTATGAATATCTAAATCTTATTTAAAATTTTTAAATTTCTGAGCTTAGCTAACATGTTACGTAGAATCACATATTGCTTGGAAACCTAGGATATGTGAATTTGCATATATATTCATACATATATATTATTACTGATGTTAAATATGTTTCCATACTTTAGTAAGTTTATATTCCTTTAGAAAACTCCTATTTAAATACCTTGTTCATTTTAATTGGAGGGTATGATTGCTTATTTTATATAACTTTTCGTTATTTAATATAAACCTTTTCCTCACAGTTTTTATCATTGAAATATCTGGCAATGTTTAATAGAAAAATTTTATATTTAGCTCATGGAATATATCAATCTCTCATTCTGTTATTTTAGAATTTAATAATATAATATTGAAGGTTTGCCAAATCTCAAATGTAAGTATATTTTCTTCTGATCTTTTAGTTCTCTCTCTTTTTCTGTGTGTGGGCATCACTGCCTCTGGTGGTCGTGGGCGCTACCCAGTGCAGCTTCTGAGAGTCGCCTCTGGATTTGAACCTCCAAGCCTGCGGGCGGCAGTCCCGCACTCAACCACTTACGCCACCGGGCCACAGCCCCTTATTTCTCTCTTTTATAGTTGAATATTGTATCTCTTGAGAAAGATGTTGGTTTGTTCTTGTCATTAGGTCTCATCAATTTGGCTCCAGATCTTAGCAAATCTATGGACAAGGGAACCAAACACCACCTGGCTCAGTCATACATCGTCCTCACAATTGTTGCCATGTTTTCAGTGACTTCTCCTGGCACTGTGTGAAGCCATCTCACTGCGGGACCTCCTCTCTTTCACTGAGCCTCTTCTTTACCAGAGGGATGTCCTTCTCCCCACATTGGATATTTCTGATACCATGTCCAGGGTACATTAGATGCATTCTCCCCATCTTTACTTCTAAGGAACAGTTTTATTTGTTTAAGCCCACATGTTTTTAAATGTTCACCATTCTCTTAGTCCAATTTATATTATTAAAACAAAGGAAATGCATACGCATACATATATTTAGTATATAAATGATAATTCTTTCTTGGTAAATCCCTTCTCTCTTTGTGCTACCACAGGAGGGTAAGTCAGAAAGTATTGCTATTGGGGTTCTAGGTCTTACATGGATGCATTTATTCCAAACACACAGTGAAATCATGGGTCTGAGATCAGTGAATGGCTACAGACCAGTCCTCTAAGTATAAGCTTGTCTTCATTTCCATAAGATGCCTTCAAGAAGGAGGTCCAGTCAAAACAATGGCTTCCAAATGTATCTGCTGGAGCAGTTCAAGGCAAGGCAGAGAGGTCAGATTATAAAATTATGGTGACAGAATTTTGCTATTACAGAAGATTTATCTTTAGATTTTGTCAACAGGCAGAGGATGAAGAATAAGAAGAAATTTTCAGAAGATTGAAAGCTGTATTGATGAGAAAAAGTTCTGGAAATTGCACCATTGAAAAGATTTCCTCATTATGACAATATACCTGCTCATTCTTCAAGGGTAGCAAGAACTGTCTCTGAGAATTTCATTAGAAAACCTATCCCACCCATCAAGATCCTTGATCTTACCTCTTTACACTGTCATTTCCCTTACTATAAATCAAAGACCTGACAGTTCTTCAAAAACAGCTAGCGAGATGGAAGAAAGCACCTCCACGGAGGATATCGTGAAAAAATTTTCTCTAACACTATGATTTTGTTTAAATATAGGATTCTATGATTTTTAAAAACAATTCTCTTTTACTTTGTTTGGTATTTGCCCTTCCTGATAAACTGCAGACACATGTTATTACATTAAGCATAGTTTCTTAAATGGATTTTGAACTAGTTAGCTGAATTCTAGATTAATTGAATTTATGAATTAATTGAGATTAATTCTAGATTTATTAAGGTATTTAACATATTTACAATACTTTAAGATAACAAAATATAGGGCCACATTTCTAACCATGCTTCTCTGAGTCTGTCATATATTTTGTATACATGTTAGCTAATAATGAGCAAAAATATCATGTTAATAAATTTATTCACAGTATATAAAATAGTGCCTAACATAATATAGAAACTCACTTTTTATCATTGAATTAATGAGTGACATTTTGTGATTGATATTGCTTTAGTTGTAACTGGTACAGGCTTGAATTTTGTGTAGGACTTTTTTGTGAATCAGAGCAATACTGGGGACATATTGATGTGGGAAAGAATGGCTTTCAGAAAGTTTAATAAGGTGGAAAGATGACGAACATAAAGACAAGTAAGTAGTAGGTAGGAAAATAAAACTTGAATTTGAGTAATTGAGGTGATAATTAGGAGACCTGGTCCTGTACTGGTTTTGTGATGGGATGCTATTCAAAAGGTCAGCAGTTTGAAACCACCGACTGTTTTGTGGGGAAAAGATGGGGCTTTCTTCTGTGTTTAGAAACTCACAGAGGCAGTATTCTACTTTGTCCTAAAGGATCGCTGTGAGTCCGCATGAACTCAATGTCAGTGTGTATGGTATCTACTTGATATCTACATACAAACCTATTATACCAAGGATTTGCAACTTGTGAGAAATGTGTATGCCACTTTTATGAACTTGGAAGGAATACGACTCAATCTGGGTATCAGTGTATATACCCAGAAAATGAACGGTGAAAAATCAAGACAGTCATAGGTGGAATCATAAGTAGCACGTGAATTTAAGATATATCCGAAGATGATCAAGAAGGCAATAAAGGGTTATATTGTAGAAACCTAAGACAAACGCAAACAGGGACTGAAGCTGGTTTCACAAAGTCACTCACCACCACAATGTCTTTCAACATTGCATGCCTATTGAGTAGCTCAATGTAGGATGACGAAGAAGCAATTTATGAGCACCTTCATTGGCACCATTGCTCATTAGAGATTACCTTTGTAAGATATGATTCACAAAATGAATTTGTGTTATAAGCTTTGTTTTATCCCATATAAGATTTACACAGAATTTGATTAACTAGGAAACAGGCTGCAGAGGAAAAAAATGTTCAGCCATGAACTTGATGATGGTGTCTTTGCTGGTCATAGAACTTTTTTTTACAGGTTCTCTTTGAAAAGTTAATAGGAAAATAGTGCATTACATCTGCAGTAGTTTTATTTCACTGCTAAATGAGTTGTGCTGTATTTATTTTCTCATGCTTTCAAATTCAACTGCTATTGAATTCTTCTTTGCTGTCATGAGCTATGACCAACCTTTATTTAAACTATAATATATCATATTCTAAATGCTTTGCTCACTAAAAGTGTACATGAAGAAAAAAATGGCTTTGAGAATGTTATTATTTCAGTCCTAACTTGAACGCTGGTGAAGTGGTATGAAACTATAAACACAACAGAGAAAATATTGTCTATATAATTGCTTTCCTTTCATTTACCACCTCATTTTTCTGAGTTTAATTTACTGATCATTTCCACTTTAATTGTCTTTATCCCTCATTTTCATACTGTGATGCTCATAGAAGAAACAAAAGAATTACAATTCTCCAGGATTCTCTAATTTGGGGGCATTTGCACACAAATGGTTTGCTTGCTGACAGGAGCTGTAGAAAACAGTAGAATGTTCAACTTATCTACTCTGGTTATCTTTGTCCTTACATATATTTATTAATGCCAAAATGTGTAAGTGTTTGAATACTTTTCAATTAGGTAAATGTTGTCTCTTTTATATCTATCTAATTAGAAAATGTGGATGACCACAAAAGAACTTAGGTCAAAGATGCGTCTTTATTACTAGGGTTTTATTTCCATATATGATATTATGCAATAAACATGGGCCAGAACTACTTGGCTCTATGAATAAAGATATTAGTCTCTGTGTTAGACTGGATTTTCTAGAGAACTGAAACAAGTATATATGGTGTGTTTGTGTGTGCACATTTATAATTTTATGTAAAAGTAGAAATGTGTATTAGGAAAATGGATGAACCTAGTTGAATACAAGTCCCGGGGTCAGAGGCAAGCTGGAGTCCTCCTCAGATTCATATAGCAGACAGCCAATGAAGCAGGAAGGAGAAGGGAGAATCAAGATCCCACGCCAGTGAATGCACAGTTGCATGGGTTCAAAGATTCATGGATTCTAGGTTGGTAGGAACATGGCAGATCCTTGGCATGGCAGGTCATATGGGATGACAGATCCAAAACCCTACACAGAATAAAGGCAAGTAGAATGGCAGCTAGTCAGAAGAGACTGAGGCCAGTTTTCCAAGGTCTCTTATAAATGGATGACACCTGCCCTTGGATATCATTAGGCTGTGTTTTGGTTAAGAGGTTGCACTCCCACCAATACCTGTGTACAACTTTGTAGGGTCACATAAAATCTAACCCTCACACTTTAGAGTAATGTCAATGGTTCTAACTAAAAACAGTAAGTGGTCCTTATGCAGAATATAGAAGAATTAGTGTTTTGTGAGAAATTAATTTCAGATTCACAGACATTGGCACTTTTAGTTCTTCAGTTTGCGTGTAATATGACTTCTATTGGCAAAATCAAATAGACACATGAAGTTCATTGTTCCATGAGAGAGGTTGGAGGACAATATGGGCATGGGATAATAGTTAAAGCCTTGAATAAATTAGATTTCCCACAGAGTCAATATAAAATAGTTCAACAGAGTACATGAGGCAAGCTATTTTTTTTGTGGTATCACTGCTCTGGTGGGAGTAGGAAGCTCAGCTTTGCTCCTGGAGAGCTGCTGCTGGATTTGAACTGTGAACCCTGTGGGCCACAGTCCCGTACACAACCACTAGGCCACCAGGACTCAGTGAGGCAAGCTATTTTTAAAGGGGAATTATTAGCTGGGTACTTCAATACAAAATAGAATTTCTTGAGTGTATATTATGTTTCAGTTTTAATACTAAATATATAACTTTAATAGCCTCAATTAATCTTCCAAGAAATAATATGAGATTCTAATATTCTCATCCTCATTTTACAGATGAATAAACAGAGGCTCAGAGTGATTAAGTAATCTGAACTAATACATATCTAGTCAGTTGTAGAACCAGGATTTTTAATTTAGTCATATACGTGCATAATCATCATTTGTTTTCCAATCATTTACTGAGCAGTCATTTCAAGACACTTGGAGGGCTGAGCCCCGGTGGCGTAGTGGTTGTGCCCAGGACTGCGGCCCACTGGGATAGAGGTTCAAGTCCAGCTCCACAGAGCAAAGGCTGGGCCTCCTATTCCCACCACCTGAGGGCAGTGATGCCCCCCCCCAAAAACAAAACAAAAACAAACAAATAAAATCAAGACACTTGGAATACAGCAGTGAAACAGAAGATCCTGTGCACCAGGTGTAAATGATATTGATGAGATAGGCTTTACACACATAATCTAAGAAGTGAAAACAAGCCACATTGGGACAAGAGGTATAATGGAAATTGAAAAAAAAAGATGCTCTTTGGCAGATTTGGAGATATACTAAAACCAAACCAAGTCCATTGGCATAAAGTTAATTCCCACTCATTCTCTATAGGATCAGGTAGAACTGTCCTATATTGTTCCCAAGCCATAAATCTCTTTGCTTTGCTGAGTTTTTATTCTAAACCATTTTATGAGGAGCTAATCCATACATCATACCATTCAATACTTCAGTCATATCAAGCAATGTTGTGCAATTACCAGCAAAATCAGTTTCAAAACATTCTCCTCATTTTTGAACTCCTTGATATCAGCTCTCTCTGACCCCAACCTCCACCCATATCCCCTAAGAATCCTTATCCTTGTTGTTGCATCTGTAGAAAGCACAATATAAAATGTATATATATGAGAAAATATATATGAATGTTTGTACATATGATGACAGACCAAGTCCCAAGTGAGCCAGAAGGGAAATGAATTGACAATATTTTAACATTTCAAGTCATATTTATCATTTTAATCTATTTTAGACCTCCCTCTAATACTCTGTTTGTTAATCAGGTTATTCCTCTATTATGGTTAGAGGGAAATTGCCAGAAACTTATTTCCTGTGCAGATTCTGCAAATGTATTTTAGGCTACTGCCATCATCTATGGCCTTTTTCTTTTTTTTTAATTAGAAATCATTTTATTAGGGGCTCGTACATCACTTTTCCAATACATAAATAAACGTACTGTGACAAGAACCCTCGCACGTCTGCTGCCGTCATCATTCTCCAGACATCTGCCCTTTCCCCCTGGTGTCGGTTCCTCCAACCCCTCCCCTTTTCTCCTGCTCTCTCTCTCCCATCAACCCTCAATACTTTATAAATTATTAATATTCTGTCATATGTTACTCTGCCCGAAACCTCCCTCAGCCCACTCCCCCACACCTGTCCTCCAGATAGGTCATATGTAGGTCCTTGCGGTTGGTTCCATCTCTACCCCATTTTCTCTTCACCCATCCCGTGATTTCCCCATATCTCCAGCCCCCCTCTCCACTGGTGTACCTTCCCCAGTCCATCC
>PVJH01009848.1:0-76786 GCA_004026705.1 Nesogale talazaci | reverse complement strand
GTGGTGGAGTGGATGATGTGTTCTGGAGTCAGGGTGGTAGGGTGGATGATGTATTAGGGGGTCATGGTGGTAGGGTGGATGATGTGTTCTGGAGTCAGGGTGGTAGGGTGGATGATGTGTTCGGGGGTCATGGTGGTGGAGTGGATGATGGATTAGGGGATCATGGTGGTAGAGTCGATGACATGTTGAACCACAAGTGTCAACAGTTCAAAACTGGGAGCTGCTCCTTGGGATAAAGATGAGACTTTCTGCTTCTATAATGATAAGCAGCTTCAGAAATCCACAGTGACATTTCTGCTGTGACCTGTAGGATCTCTATGGGTCAGAATTGACCTAGTGGAAGTGAATTTGTATGTTTTTAGGAAGATAGTCCATCAATAATGGGAATTATAAATGATAGATATTTGTTTTTCTAAATTTCTTTACCACATTGCTAACATTTTTGACAGTTTAAGAATATTTTGTGTTTTGTATGGTCATAATGCTTTTCTTTAAAACGATTTCCCTTCAAGTAATAACACAAATGTTCCCCACTTGCTTTGCTATTAACCTAGGAAATTGCTGCCAAGCTCAATTTGTCATTTTCAAATTTCCATTTTAAAAAATCAGATATATATTTTTAATGGTGAAAAACTTCAGCATATGAGGGCATCAAACTGAGCAGGAAGAAAATATATTAAAGTGATGCTTTCATAAGGCATGTTGGTAAATTCTTTCAACAGGAAAAAGTAAATCAAAGAGAGTGGCCAAGCCATCTTCCCAAGGATGAAAAAAGTGACAAAGCCAGACAGAGAGCCTCAGTCTAATAGTAGCAACAGAAAACAATGAACTGTCTTTTAGAAGGAGCCATTACGAAACCGGAAGAAACAGAGATAGGAAACAAACATTCACTGGGGATGTAGTCCTTGGATTCCCCCTCCCCCCCCCCCCGGGCTCTTTATGTTAAGTATATTTTCAATAAATTCACTATTTTTGAAAGATAAACCAGTATCTCTGAAATCAAGATTTCTTTTCTTGATACACTCACAACTTTAAAGCTCCTATAATCTCTCTTTACGTTGATGGTAACCTTTGAAGAGAGTACATTAGTCAAGTCCTCACCCTAAGTCCCATGTGGACGTAATTCCTGTAGAGCAATGGTTCTCAATCTTTCTCATGCCGCGACCTTTTAACATAATTCCTCATTTCGTGATTGGGGTATTACCCCAACCCCATAATTTTGTGGTAACCTCCTAACCACAAAATTATTTTCATTGCTACTTCATAAGTGTACTTTTGCTACTATTATGAGTCGGGCGACACCTGTGGGGGTCACGACCCACAGGTTGAGAATCAAGCTGTAGAGCCTCTTGGCTCTCTTGTATCTTGTACAAGATACACTGTTGCTGATCCATGAGGTATTCCTTAGGCTGAACTGGGGAAACTCGGAAGTGGGGAGCCTTTTGGAGGTCCCGCACTGCTCTCTTAATTCCATTTCTCTTTGTCTCTTACACACAAGCTTGCACTCATGAAATATGTGCTTGTGCACATGCAGAAAAACTCTTGGTTTTTCAGATTACAGTTTTCTTAGAGAACTTAGCCACCGTACAGTCACTGTTTTACCATCCCTATGTCATTTTAAGAGTGTCATCTTTTCTTTTTCATCAGGAAATTCTTATTAAATGAGTAGCACAGAAACAGTTTTTATTTTCTCTTTTATGATACATACGGGCTTTAAAAAGTGGATAGAAAAATCCATTGTCATTCCATTCTGTTTTATCAACTATTGAAGCTCTGTAAAGTGCTATTTTTATAATTGATGACTTGTTTCCTTTAGACATACTTTCTTTTGTTTTAAAGATCATTTTAGGGGTGGGGGCAAAAAGATCATGTTACTGGGGGAAAAAAGATCATGTTACTGGGGACTCTTACAGCTCTTAGAACAATCCATACCAAACTTCTATAAGCATATTTGTACATATGTTGCCGCCATCGTCATTATTTTCTTTTCCAAAAAATCATTTTTATTGGAGGCTCTTACATCTTTTTAAAATATTCTGCACATCAATTGTTCTTTTCTTATTTGAAGTCCGGTTTAAAATTTTAATTTCATTCCCTTGATCGAGATGAGAATGGGCATTCGTTATATAATGGCCTATGTTTTTTTCCCCCCCAGTTCCCACACCTGGGTTGCTCTCTGATTATGTAAAGAATACTGCTCTAGGTGCTTTTTCTGCTGCAGGGCAGAAGCCTGTCCGGAGAGACCAGAGGCTGGGGCCATGAACGATGTAGATGTGATGCTGCTTGATCAAATCACACACTCCTCCATGCTGGAGATAAATGCCGTCGGAATGATTTCATAACGAATGTGTTCTTTTCTTTTTGTGTCTGACAGTTACCCGGCTGTATGTGAATTCCTACAGCACAATAATTTGTTATCTATCCTCCGAGCCCATGAAGCCCAGGATGCGGGGTGAGCCATTCTGTGGGGTTGGTGAAAACCATGTCCTTTGTCAGCACTAATTATCTTACTGGAGCTGTGGAGGGTTCCTTTGGCTAGGCTTTGCCCCATCAGGAGTTAGACCTTAAAAATCTCTTCCGATGACACAGGTATGGCAGAGTCCTAGAGCGTGTGTCTCTGTAGTGGTTTGGTAAAGTCCTCTTAAAGCCCTTCTACTTGTGCTTAAATAAACACCATTTCAGCTGGGTTTCTTAAGCTCTCTTTTCGTAAGCCCGACTCTCACCACTCTCCCATAAGTGAATAAATTACCAGCTCCTTTTCAGTTGGGTTGGCGATGCAAATGAGAATCACACATTAATATGTGTTATTTCATGTTATACTCCAAAAAAAAATTAAGAATAGCATTCCAGATCTCTGTAAATGTTACAAAGGGGTGAAAATAGTGTTATTTAAATGGGAGTGGAGGTATAGGCTTCTGTGTTCTAGCTAAGAAATAGAAACATGCAGTTGACCTTGAAAGGTCTGGAAAATTGTGTACACGGAGGAGGATTTGAAGGGCTTTACAGACCAGGAGCATTCGATCCTTAACTCTCGTGGGCATGAAATTGGTCTGAGGCCCTCACCCAGTACACTTCAGGTCATGCTTGCCCTGATGCTGAAATCGATCCTTTCATATTTCAGGTTTTTTAAAAAGAAGGAACTCTCCTTTTCATAAACTGCACCTGTGTCATAGAGTAGGCTGGTGTCCAAATTCCCTGTAAAAGCAGTGTATTTCTAGTGGTCAACCAACAGGTATAAGTTGATCAACAATTATGTACACCATACTGTGAGAGCTGATGCTGGAGGGAACCAGCTGGAAAACCCCACCAGCCAGGTCCTCGGATTATTTTTGTCACTTCCCAAGCTTGTCGTGACTCCCTGACTGTTCATCTGTTCTGCAGTCTGAGCATGTTAGGCCGGGTTTTCTTAATCCCACTACTTAAATTATGTGCTTATTTTGAGGGGAAAGAAAAACCTGCCAATTAGAATCAGTCAGCAAGGAGCTTTTGTTAAATAATAGTTTTATCTACTGGAAATTGGAGCTCTGTTATCCAGTTCCTTTGTCTTTTGTCCTGAAGACATAAAGTCACTCAGATGAAGAGAACCTCTATAGTTCTGCAGGTTGGTTTTATGTTTTGTTTTGTTTTTCCCAGAAAGCTAAGTCCAATGAACAAAATAAATATTTTTGGAGACACTCCAAAAGAAAATTTGAAGGGACATTTTCTCCTCAGGAAAAAAAATAACTCTCAGCAGTTCCAACAGGTAGAAACGAAATACTGTTAAGATTATGGAATTTAAGGTGACTACCCCTTCAGAAAGGCCCTGAGTGGCACAGTTTACCCATCGCTCCTTCCCTGAAGTTTGGTGGCATGAGCCTCCTTCATGATGTCATAGAAGCAAACCTTGGAAGGCTTCTTCCAGAAAGACTCCCATGCTAAACTTTAGAGCTTCGAGCCATTTCTTATTCATTGCGACCCTACAGGACAGAGGAGAATGACCCCACCGGATGTCCAAGGCTGTCAATCCTATGTGAGCAAACGTCCTCCTCTGAGAGTGGCTGGGGGGTTCAAACTGCTGACTTTGTGGTTAGCAGACCATTGCTTAATTTGCTGTGCTATGATGGCTCCTACTTTAAAGATCCCAGCCAAGAAAATCCTACACATCGGTTTTGTTCTATGGTATTTGGAGTCACCATGAATCAACCATAGGCTTTTATATATATATATATACACACACGCACACACACACACACACACGCACAGTCACAGCATAAGTACTGATCAGTCTGCCGGAAATTACTGACTGAAATACTTGAATGATGGTAATTTCTTTTTCTTCATAGGAATTCGTATAAACTGGTAGTCCTAAAATCTAGTACACAGAAGTTACAAGCTACTTTCTGACCTTGGAAAAGAGTCAAAGTCTCCTATACAGTTTGACTGTTTAAGAATTCATGTATTGTGTTATACATTATGAAACCAACAGAATTGCTGGTTTTTCCCTCCAGTTCTTACAGATTTTCTGTTTCAGTACTGATTGATTAAATATAATCCTGCTGAGACAATATAATCTTTGACCTGCAGACAGCAGCAGGGGTGGGTAATAAATAAAAATTTTAAATAGAAACAGTTTCAATTTGTAAAACTCATAGATTTAACCAGACGTTCTTTGGAAAGCAATCATGTACTCCAAGCAAAACGTTTACATATGACCTTTACAAAGCATTGTAGATTTATAGACTAATTGGCTCAGTTATTAGTGGCAATTCTCCATGTATTGCTCAATTGACTTTTTAAAAAAATTTCTAAAACATTGCCTATCTTCTGAAAAATATGGTTGCTGAAGGATGTCTGTGTGCAGTAATTAGCCTCTGTTGCTTGGTTGAGCACATGGAAATAAAGCATACCTTACGATGAGATTCCAGCCTCGCCTGAGGTTGCTAACCTTCAAAAGACATGTAGAAATTGCACATGCAATTTCACCCTCTAGTTGGAATAATACCTTTAGACTTTAGAGAACATTGACTGTTATGTAGCTGGATCTTCTTTGAATCACAGAACTGAAATTGTTGAATTATCTGTTTCTAAATCTTTAATTTGCATAATCTCTTATGAGCCCTGTTTTAACTTGCATTTATTGTTTTTAGGTATCGCATGTACAGGAAAAGCCAAACAACAGGCTTCCCCTCTCTCATTACAATTTTTTCAGCACCAAATTACTTAGATGTATACAATAACAAAGGTAAGGGGATTTTGTTTGTTTTGTAATCTCTCTTGCATGTTTTTGCATGATATGTACAGTCTCTATTAAGGTTGTTTTTTATTAGTTTGGTTTTCCTTCTTCAGTATTGACACAGGTTTTCAGATTATTCTCAGAGATACACATTTAAATATTCAGCAGTGGAGCTCAGCCCTATTCTCTATGTTCTAAATTCTTCAGTCAATTTTAGTACACAGAAGGGTTGATGGCTACTACTCTTGTGTCTAGAAGCTTAAAAGAAATAGTAATTGGAAGTATCACAAAATGTGCCTCTTAAAACATTTAAAGAATATGACAATTGTGTGATTGCACATATAAAAATTCAAGAAAATTAACTAGAAGTTATAGCGGGAAATAAAATAGAGTTATCAAACAGTCACCAACAATCTAATTCTATGCTAGAGTAGCACCTGTTCATTTGTCTTTAAAAAAAAAAAAAAGAAAGTAAAGGAAGACAAGAGGCCCTGCGGTGCCGGTATGATAAATACTCCCGTCCTTTTGCTCTCATGTAGAAAAACTGTCTCTGTGGGGAGGTGCTGGGCCTTGGAGAGTTGCTTAGGAAGTCATAAGCTGAGCCCAAATCCAGGCCTTCTCCTTCCTGTCCCAGGGTTTCTGGACTCCCATCCTGCACACCTGAAAGGGAGGAGGAAATGGAGACATTATTTACTCATCACAGGGGTAAAGGAGGAGCAAGGGGCACATTATTTTCTTTCATTCAGGAAATCTCTTTACTCTAAAATGAGTTGAAATATTATGAGCACATCGAAATGGGTAATTGGATGCGTGCGTGACAACCACTAACTGCAGTGGGCACCGTGGCTGATGATGGCTTTCTGAGGTGAAGAAGGTGGGAGAGAAGAGAGAAAAAGCAATCAGATCGTGTACAGGAGGTCCGATTCAGTTCTGCTCTCACAGCCTTGGAGTCAGTTTTGACGCACAGCAGCCCGGTGGAGCAGAGGAGAAATTCTTGTAAGGATTTCCAAGACTTATTTTTTTAATAGCTCGATTATTCAAACGAATCAAGAAGAATTAGACAATCACTGCCACACTCCATTTTAGAACATCCCCCTCCACCCTCAGTTAAACCTCCTTCAAGGTGGAAGGCCAGACTGTTCATCTTTATGGAGCAGAGAGGGAGCAGCTGGGGAGCTCTGTCTGCCCATCCTGGGATGAGACGCACTCTGCTTAACTCATGGTGATACCAAGATACCTTACGTAGCCTGGGAGGGGCAGAAAAGCCTGTCTGAAAACTGGGGTGATAATCTCAGGATGCCTGTAGGACACCTTGACCACCTTTCTTCCTGATCCCCTCTGCAGGGTCCTCGTCCCCAGATGTGGGCTGTTGCCTGCATGTGCTCAGTCAATTACACGATCCCCTGGGAAGAGAGGCCCATCCCTCCTGTCTCTGCCTGGCTGAGTGCTTCCCTCCTTCTCCTAAGGCCCATATCTGTGGAATTAAGTCAGATGCTAGGAACATTGGTGTGTAAAGAGGGGTTTTCTAGAATGGCCAGGAATAGCCATTTTAATGATATAAAATATAATGTGTACGTTTAAGAATAAAGTTCAGTTAATGAAGTCAGTGATTTTGAAACTTTCACTTATTTTTGAACAAATACTTTTCTCCTCCAAGCAAACTCCGAATTCGAAAGTGCTCTGTTTAAAGTGCCAGTGTAACTGAACCGTTCATATGGAAGAGTTCTCTTCCTGCACTAGGCAGGAGGCTCCCTGAGGCACCACCCAGGAATACAAGAAATCAGTAGGTCATAGAGGATTTCTCACCCCATCCTGTAGTTGTCCCAAAGTAAATAAATATGAATTTTGTCATTAATGTATATAGTTTTCTCATATGCCAATCAAGCCTAGTGAAAAAAAGTCCCAAGCAAGTCATTTTCTCATCTGAAACAAATTTCTACTATACCGTATATCTATTTCTAAACACCCCCCACCTCCCAAAGAAGAGCAAATATAATTGGGATTTTACTCCATTAAAAACAAAGCTAGACCCCCCCCTACAGACACACACACACTTATTATAAAGCCCCCAAACCACACCCAATGCCATGAAGTCGATTTTGACTCACCCGTGACCCTGTAGCACAAAGTAGAACTATTCTTGTGGATTTCAGAGACCAACTCTTTCCAGTGTCTCATGGAGTGGCTGGTGGTTTTGAACCAGCGACTTTGTGGTTAGCACACAAGGTGGAACTGCTGTCCCACCACGGCTCCCACAAGACAAGGTAGTACAAGTTCATTTGAGACCAGTAGATATTTCCTCTTGAGGAGCGGCGTTATTCTTTGCCTATCATTCTTATCTCAGAGGTAGGAACTTAAAAGTTTAACAGCAAAAATAAGAGCTGGGTGCTTCACAATCCTTGTGATTTGGTGACCTGTTCATTGTGCTCTTTCGCCTTTGGGATAGATCATAATTTTTCACGAATATTTAAGTTTGGGAACCTTTCATAAAAGAAAGCACTCCTGCGTGGCAAAAGATAAGAGGAACTCATCGGAAAGATACGTTCTGCAGTGTGAACATCATTTCAAAAGACTTCTGTGAACGATTTCTGAAGCACTGTGAAGCTATTGTACTTAACACAGTGTACAGTATGTGGGAGTGGGAGGCAAGTATTCACTGCTAAAGTGAGGCTTACAGCATGTGAATAAAATAAATGCTCACTACAACTTCAAAGAGCAGTGCAATCACAACCTCCTTGCGGGTACCTGCAAGACACACTCGATGCAAGGGAGCGAGAGATCGTCAGAGTTTGTGTGAACAGTGTAGTGTTGTGGTGTAGGTGGTGAGCTGTTACCACAAAAGTTGGCAGTTCAAACCCACGAGCTGCTCCAGGGAAGAAAAACATGAGGTAGCCTGCTTCTTCAGGGGTCTTTGCCCAGGAAAGAGTGCAGGGCCCAAGACTGCAGGGCCACTCTGAGTAGCAGGGACTTGACTACTCAGAGGGGTTTGGGATTTTTTTGTTTGGTTGGTTGGTTGTTATAACTACACTATGATTCGATTTTTAAAGTTCCTGCAATGGAAAGCAGCAGAAAGAGTTCTTTGGCTGATTTTTATAAAGTAGTTTTTCTGCCATCTTTAAACTGGGAGTAGTTAGGACCCAGGTGCCTGTTAAATGTCAAGAGTCCTGGTTCCTAGTTCACATTTGCCTGCTGCTGATGAACAGAGGTTACATTGTCATATGCACCCAGGCTCTTGCAAGTGTTTTAAATGCCCCAGTTTAGTGCAGCCACACGAATTCATTCAATTCTTATCCTTTCTGTTCTTCACTGAAGCATTCTTCTCACGACTTCCACTTCCTTCTTCTGACAACTACAGCCTACCTCTGCAAGTTGCCAGAGCAAATGATGTAGGTTTAAATCACAGTTCTACCATAAACAACTGAGTCATTTAAATGTATTGAGTATGCAGTGACATCTTTGTGAAATGACAATGAAGACTCTTGCGTGAATAATGAGTGAAATTGCTCTGAAACAAAAATGCTGTTCAGCATGAAGATATTTCCATCGCTGAATAGTTTATGGAGTTATTACTATGCCACGTGTGAGCACAAAAGCCACACGTGCCAGCACAAAAGCCATACGTGCCAGCACGTATCACTTTCAATGCAATAACTTGGCGTCCCACCTCTGTGCTTCTCTCTGGAATCCTTGACTTTGGGCAAATTATTCTAGACCCTGTTTGAAATAAATCTTACCTTCTATTTTTCTTTTTGTTTGAGAACTACTTTCACTAAAAAAGAAAAAAAAATAAAGGGTATAAAGTAATAAGCACACACTCTCACCCCCACCCCCCGCAAAATCAACAGTGTTTACCTCTCTTCTAAATAGACTATGCCAAATCCAGTATAGTTTTGCCATGCAGATTTCCGTTACTGGTCTGTCATGCTGACTGTTTGCCCTTGAATTTGCTTTTTCCTTTCTAGTTAGCTTTTTGATGTGGCCCTAATTACGCCCCAAACTAATAATCAGATGGTTATTAATTTGAAACAGGTCCTGGGGCTACGTTGTAAAGTCCAGTGGCATACCTGTGCATAGAAGGCAGTCAGTATGTACATTGATTGAAGCACCCCCCCACCTGGGACTTCATGATAAACCTTTGCTGAAAAGTCCCAGTACGTATTTCCTGACAGCGTTTCGGCTCACTTAAATGACTGCTGGAAATGGTGCTGAGACCATTTCCAAGTTCGAGTCAAACTCTGCAGAATACTTTGCACATTTAAATTGTTTTTCTCTGCTGAAACTGTGTATTTAAGGGAAAAGTTAATTACCCAAATACACCAAATAAGGGGGAAAATACAATGACAAAGATGAGTCTTTTAAAAGAAATAATTTGCAACTTATACAATTGACTTGAACTTTTACTATTCTCCAATATAAGGAAGACTTATTGAAACCTAGCAGCATATTAGATACTAGATTTAAAGAAAGAAAGAATGAAAGAAAGAAACAAAAGAGAGAAAGAAAGAAAGAAAGAAAGAAACGATGCTTCTCCCCTGATGGAGTGTATAAGATGAGAGTGAAGAGGCAGCCACAGGAACCCGCAGAGCCAAGTCTGCCTTGCCCTGTATTGAGGTCATCGTGGCTTAAAATGGGCTGATGGCAGTGTTTATGTGTCTTTTTGGTTGTTGGGCGCTGTCCTGTCAAATTCAACACATAGCGACGCCATGTAACAGAGAAGACAGGACCGTCTCATATGGTTTCTAGGCTATGGTCTTTACTGGAATAAGCCCCCAGGTCTTTCTCTTATGGAAACTTGGAGTAGGTTGGAATTGTCAGTGCTATGGTTAGCAGCCTGCTCGTTTACACTATCAGCCTTGCTGCCCCCCATGGATTTTGACTTATAAGCTGCCCTAGAGGAGAGAGTAGATAAGCCCCATCGGTAGCCCAGGGTCTCCATCTGAACCGGAGCTGTCTGCTTCTGTAAATGTTTGCAGCCTTGGCAACAGTCTGTTGAATTATGATGAGTCAGAATCGATTGATGGCAGTGGGGTTTGGGTTTGGATACATTATAGGCCATGGTTTTTGTTTGTGTGTATTTCTTTTGTCTTTTAAACACAAAACAGATGTTTCCAAGAATATATCCTTTCATCTTTTATTGAAGAGACATGTTTGTCGCTTAGCCTCATCAATGTGGTAGAATTATATATAATGGAAGGCTAATTTCTTTGTCATTTTTAAGCCTAGTAGGACAGTCTGTCAAAAAGTAGTATGAAATAGAAGAACTAATGAAGGAGCAAACAGACATCATGAACATAATTCTTAATGGTAATTCCTTCTGTTACAATGTGAGGTAACAGGGTAGGCCGATACAGACATTTAAAACAGAGAGCTTCACGTTAGAAAATGTCTAATGGTTTACAGGGAAATCTCCTGTGGTGGATAGAATGAACTGCAGTGTGGTTTCAGCAGAATGTTCCCTTCCTCCTACTGCCTTGTGTGTTTAGGATTCATCAGTAGGGAGGACACGTCCACGTGTGTTTATAATTTCCTTTATTAATCAATTTAATAATTGCCTTCCGTTAAACCACTTGATACACTTTCTTTAAACTCTTAGATCAATACAATGCTTAATACATTAAAGTTTCCCTCCATTGCTAATACTCTGCTAGCCATATGGAACTCGCTACTCCTCCTTATAGTACATAATTATAGCAATAGTAGTCAAAGATGTGCCCTTGCTATGAGCCACATGCGCCTCTATGAGCTTGTGTCCAGTGAACTTGTGCGAGTCGGAACTTTTCTCCCCTGTTTTCCCTCCAGGTCTCATAGATCTCGCACCTTTGCCAATATGCAGCCTTAGAGCTGTCCTTCTCTGGTTCTGACATTCGCAGATTTTACTACACACGGGCACTTCATATTTCAGCCTATCTCTGAATGACATTACAGCCCTGCTCTTAATGATAGGAAGCTAGGACACACAGAGGTTGGACACTTGCCCCTTGGGCGTCACTCAGCAAGTCAGCACGAGCAGTGAAATTGAAACTCCGACCGACTGCCTCCGAGGTCCACAGCTGACCCCTGAGCATGCTGTTCGGTCCCCACTCTGCTCAGAGGAAGGTTGCCCAGCTGTGCTGGCCCGCGTCTGCTGTCCAAGCCATGCCTCCACGATGTGTCAGTGACTGGAGCCACGCCTCGATAAGAAAAGGAAATCGTTTGAGATGGAGGGTCATTGCTTATCCCTTTAAAGTTACATGAGTGCTCTACGCCCCAATCTATACATTATTTAAAAACTGAAGTTCGAGTAACTCATTTTAAATGAATAATTCACATCTCCCTTGACAGAATATCCCTTTAGAGAACTGAACAGTTTTGTTTCACTCATTCAGGTCCACAGACAAAGTGTCAGGGCTAGAGTCCACTTTCCAAATAGGTCTGTTTTAGTCATCGGCTTGCTCACCTTTCAACAGTGTATCCATGGGAGTGAGCAGGACAGAGGACATAGAACTCATCCAGACTCGATAT
Organism: Nesogale talazaci; assembly: GCA_004026705.1. Taxonomy (NCBI): domain Eukaryota; kingdom Metazoa; phylum Chordata; class Mammalia; order Afrosoricida; family Tenrecidae; genus Nesogale; species Nesogale talazaci. The sequence continues at coordinate 65,073 of PVJH01009848.1, read as the reverse complement.
GTTGGGATAGCTGCCACTGTACACGTAATGGATTTAATGGGTGGTGCATTGATGTGAGTTCACGTGGGTCAGGTGCTGGCCTGCCAACCGCAAGTTGGGGAGTTCTAATTCATCTAGCGGTGCCTTGGAAGAAAGGCCAGCCAAACTCCTTCTGGAAACGCTTCCACTGAGAGCCATGAGGAGTACTTGTCCGACTAGAGAGCAGCTGGTTTAGAGGAATCACTGTATACATAATCTATTGTTGCTCTGAAAATTGACCTCTTAATTTCTTAGTCATCACCACGAAATTATTATAAATGCTGTCAGTTAAGGAGCTGCGGAATTTCCACAAAAACAATATTGCAGTGTTTGAGGTGATCCTGGTTTTCACAAAGAACTAGCCTCAAACAGTGATCCCCAAAGTGGGTGATACAAATACTGCCCCCTGAGAGACGCAAGGGGCATGTTGGGGTGACCCAGGTGGCCTGCAAGGCAGACACCTGCACTTTATCCTGGATTGTGGACTCTGGTATGGGTGTGTGTTTTCTTCCTGAAAAGGAGCAGAAGGCCAAACAAGTTTGGGAACCCATGGCTTAGCATCTCATACATGTGCAAATCTCCACATTAAGCTGCACCCTAAATTAAGAGAGGAGTGCCAGGGGTGTAGTGGTTACTCATTGGGCTGCAAACCACAAGGTCAGGAGATGAAACCATGTGCAGCTCTGAGTGAAGCTTTCTACTCTCTTAAACAGTCACAGTGTCAGGAAACCACAGGGGCAGTTTTACTCTGTCCTACAGGGAACTCAGATGACACTGACTGGATGTGTTGGGTTGGGTTTGGGGTTTAACTATGTAACATGGCAGCTCCCAGCACAAAACTGCTGAGTGTGCTTCCTGACCATTCCGCTGATGACAGAGTTCCCTGACCATCGCTAGGCCGTGTTGTTCCATAAATCTCATTCCCTTGAAAGCATTTACCAAGAAAAACACGTAGAGGACATGAATCAGGGGGTTGTTAGTTGCTGTTGAAGATCCAGAAATTCTCAACCTGCAAAACACTTTCCCTTGACAATGTCAAAAAGTCTCAGTGACATCGTTTCCATGGGAAATAATTTTGCTATCAGTTTTACGCAGACGTAATGTTAACTTGGTGTCAAGGATATTTTGGAAATAACAACTTAGAACCATTGCAAGTGACAGCTCAAGGTTTGATACCAAATACCAGCTTGAAGGTGAAAAGAGTCTTCTTTGATTACATGCTGATACCACCAGCTTTCCAGAGACCTCCCTCCTGGGGACTGTTACCTTCTTGTCCTTCTTATGAGGATAAGTATCAACTGCGCTGAATGAGAGCAAAGCACAGACCCCACGTTGATATCCTGTGACCTTATTCCACTGTTGTTCTCTTCTCTGCTTTTAGTCTACACTGGCGTAAGCCCGATTTTAGCATGATAGTAATGTAAACTAGAATGGAAAGGAATGCCCCAGCTGAGACTGGCACGGAAATCATATTTGCTAGTCTTGCTATTTTGTTGACCTAACAAAAATACTGAATGAAAGAAATTCAGTGCTCTGTGAAGTTGTCATGGTAAAAGTGACTCGCCATACTCGACTGAACTTGGACAAATTCCACCGAACATATTTGAGACCCAAATTCTTCAGGTCTCAGTACGTCATGGGAACCAGTAGGTCAAATGGATATACAATGGCAGACTGTTAAAAACACAACCAGGCCCTCCTTGATGAATTTGAAAGGCATTCACATTACTTCACATTTCATAGGTGCCAGATAGTTTACCCACTCGCGTGTATTTCACTCAGCATTCATGGTAACATATTATTGATTTATTAAATAGAAAGCTACATGCATTTATATATTAGGATGCATAGACAGTGTCTTCATACTTCGAAAATGGCATCGTGGAGAATATGGTTCCGCTTTACAAATTGGTAGGCAACAGTTCAAAGAGAAATATTTATGGAGTTCACAACAGCTCAGATTATGTGCTGGAGCCTGCATTGTGGTCACCCTCATTGTTTTGCAGACTGCTTTGCTGTTTTTAAAAAGGCATCCAGCCTCTGAAGTTATCTTTTTCTCTGAATTCCCTAAAACCCCCTCCCCCAAACTATCTGAGCTCTGATAAATAGCCAGGAGCATCTCCTAAGAGCTTCATACTTCAAGGGCCTATCTGGTGGCGGGGTGGGGGCTAGGACTCAGACCGCAGTTAGGGGGGAGAAGACCACCCACCACCTCTCGCTGTGCACCGTGGAGGGGATCTGTGTGCACCCTGTATGTAACGGCCAACATCTTCAGAGCCAGGATAATGCTGGTGTCACTGTCTGCCCCAAGTGCATCCCCAGGCTGGGTTGCAAAGCAAGGAGACATGTTCTTTAAACAGTCTTGTTCTCTAGAAAAAGATTTAGATAAGAGAAGGGCACTTAGAGTTTTTGTTTTGTTTTGTTTCCAAAATCCCACAGTCCCTCGGGGTCAGCCTGGGTACTATTACAATTTTAAGAGTGCACTTTTCTCTAAATCACAGAAACATAAAACAGAAGTAGAATAAGAAGCTCACATAAACAGAAGACACCTTCTGATATTGGTTCAAAACCCAATATATCCACAGAAACGCAGGTAGCACTTGCATTACTAAACAGTCTCCTGCCAAAATTATCATTTAAGAGCATCAACTAAATGATAAAATTCATGGAAAGCAGTCACACATTCTGAATCCCTTATAAACGTAGTCATGAGGAGCCTCAAGTCTGCAGACGCTGTTTCCCCTGGAAGGACCTCTCATGGTGTCATGAGTTACGAGCAGGACTGGAAACTGCCAAGTCTACAGTTGGAACCCACCCGCCACCCCTTGGGAGAGAAAGATGGGTTTTCTGCTTCAGTAAAGACTTAGAGGCTCAGAAAGCCACAGGCGCAGTGCTACTGTGTCCTCCAGGCAAGAGTCACTGCATGGCCATGAGTTGGGTATTTAGGTTTGATTTCTCCAAGGGCCATGGTCACCTGAGGCTATGCCCCACAGCTCTTAACCATTAAGAGTCAGAATTCTAAAATTATCTTTCTAGAAAGACAGAAGCTTGAAGTCACCAACTTGGTGATGGAAGCAGGAAAAGGTTCAAGAGTGAAGCAGTTAATCTTTTGCATAAACATAGAAATCCCTTCGTGCCCATTTCACCGTGCTAAGCAGCCGGTGGACTATAGGGAACATATGATCTACAAATACATTAGGACTTATCTTCAACCTGGAACAATTTTACCTCAGGCTAATCAGTTCAGAAGGGGTCATGCCGCGTTTTGCTGTAGATGTGGTAACTTCCTTCTGCCCCCGGGCTCTGCTGCACAGGGGCTTTGTGGAGAGGAAGTAGTTTACCATGGCATCGATTCTGATGTCCTCATGCCCCCGTGTGATAAAGAAGAAAAGCTTGGAGGTGGGGGGCGCTTTCTGCTGCCATGTAGGGAGGCTGCTCACCCAGTCTCTTCTTAGACCCTACAGGGTGGCTTGAGACTGCCACCTCTTCCATTAATAGTGGGGCACCAACTGTGGTGCCAACCAGGGACGGGTTTAGATTGTGCAGATCATATAAAAGATTCCTCTTTTAGCATCCTGCTAGGTTTTATGTTTCTGGAAGAAGAAAAAAAACAGTCAAGCCCTGCCTGCTTGCTTTTGCCTGGTAGATATTTTCTTCAACCAAGAACCATCAAAGAAAGACCATGTTGCAAGGATGCAAACAGTTGAGCCACACTGCCATTGGATTGATTCGGAATCGGCAGCAAGATAGAACTCAAAGGGTAGAACTGGCCCTCTGTTTCCGAGACAGTAACTCTTTCATGAGCAGAAAGTCCTGTCTTTCTCCCGTGGAACAGCTAGGGATTGTGAACTGCTCAACTTACCTACCGCCAGGGCTCCTAAGTATGCCACAATGTAGAATAAAAGAATATAAGGACCTATGCTTTATGTAGCCTTTCCATCTTTGTCCTTCTACTTACTTTACCCAAATTCTTTATTTTATAATGAGCTGGTTCAAAATTCACTGGTGGAATTTTCAAAAGAGAAAGTGTAACATACCCAAATGCAGACACATGCACACAACGTAACCTTGGTTCCTATGGCTTCATATCACCACAGTGGCTTCTCTTGTTTCACATCGCCATAATTCTGTCAGTTTGTGGTACTGTCATAGCTCTCAGGTTGCTATAATGCTGGAAGCTCTTTCAAATGCCAGCAGCAGCATCCACGCTTTCCGTGGGGCCTCAAGACTAAGGTAAATCAGGAAAGCGTAAAAAGTGGTCCACTCCTGAAAAATTAGCAACAGAAAACTTGATGAACAGCCATGGATCACTGTCTGTTTTGGTGCGGGAAGATGAGCCCACCAGATTGCGAGCAGTCACAATACAACTGGGAGAAGAGCTGCCTCCTTAAAGTAGAGTTGGCCTTCATGATTTGCTTGCAGCAAAGCTTCCAGGATCTCCACCTGTTGATGTGGCACTTTACAAAATGAGAAGACAACAGCTACAAACACTCATTAGTTATCCGAACGTAGACTATAAATCTTGAAAAATTTTAAGTATCCCCAAAACGGATGTTTCCCACAACTCAAAAACCTGCTTTTCTCCTAGGTTTGATAATTCATTGCAGTGGCTACACAAAACTCACAGATGATGCAAATAATGGGGGAGGGGAGTTATTAAGAAAGTTAACATGCTACAACTCATGTGGAAATGCTTAGGGTAAAAATGTTTATTTTTCTTTATTTTCTGTGCCCGCCAGCCAGTTTCTCTACCTAACCCAAAGTCTCTTGGCCAGACCTCTTACCTGCTTGGGTAATATCACAAACCTCTAGGAACGTCACTAAATGCTCAAAGGGCATCCCATTCTGCTAAATGCCTCAACCAACAGGCACTCAGCTTCCACTCTGTGGTTCAACAAGTCAGGCTCCCCATTTAAGTGCCCCGAGGCACACCCTCTCCACAAAGCAGCTTCTTGCCCAAATGCACTCAGCTCTATTTGTTCCGTGGGCTGGGAAGTCCACCACTCTTGTCTCCTGATCTCACTCTCGGTTCCTTCTCTGATGGACGAAGGAGGTTCCACGTGCAAGGATCTTGGGTTTTAAAGACGAGCTCCGCTTCTGGCTTTTCTCTTCCTAGAAGTGAGATTCCCTTTGTGTCTCAGGTAACCCTTTTCCTACCCAAGAGGGACATTTAACCCTGTTAACCAGGGCTCCTCAGACTTTTTAAACAGGGTCAGTTCACTGTCCCTCAGACTGTTGGAGGGCCAGACTATTGTTTAAAATATATGAACAAGGCTGAGCCCCAGTAGCAGAGTGGTTGAGTGCGGAACTGTGGCCCACTGGCTTGGTGGTTCAAATCCAGCAGCAGCAAGGCTGGGTAGCTCCCACGACCACCAGAGGGCAGTGATGCCCCCCCCAAAAAAAATATATGAACAAATTCACTGCCTGGGATGAGTCGTTTGCTAAGCAGGACAGTAGTGGTGGCAAAAACACCCAACGGACCAGATAAATGTCATGTGGCCCCAGGGCCGTAGTTTGAGGACCCCAGTGTTACCAGATGGAGCTGAAACATATTCAGTCAGTATTTTCCCTCACCTCCCCACCCAGGCCCAGCAGAAGAACTAAGGTCTTTTGGTGGGAGTAACAAAAGCGTTGATCAGAAGAGCCATATGAAATAAGACATGGCATTACAGGAATGCACACTGAGGCATTCACACTGAGCAAGACACAACCGTCAAGTTGGTTCAGACACATAAGAGTTGCGCTATAGCAGCGATTCTCAACCTTTGGGTCGCGACCCCTTTGGGGGTGAATGACCCTTTCACAGGGGTCCCCCAATTCAAAACAACAACAAAATGACAGTTATGAAGTAACAGCGAAAACAATGTTATGGTTGGGGGGGTCATCACAATGTGAGGAACTGTATTAAAGGGTCACGGCTTTAGGAGGTTGAGAACCACTGCTATCTAGGGTTCCGGAGATTTTGTCATTGGAGTACAGAACTTTCCAAGGGGGAACTGGTTGATTTGAACCACCACCCTTGTGATAGCAGTTCAACACTTACTGAGAGCACCACCAGGGCTAAGCTGAAGTAAAAGGAGATACTATCCGCACTCAAATATATTGGGGGGGGGGGGCCTTAACTGCCCTCCGGTGGCAGTGGGAGGCCATCTGAGATGGCTACATGCAGGTATATGCAGGTACATGCAGGTATATCCTTGTGGTGGCAAAATCAGTCCCCTATTCCCCACAAATCAGCCTTTTTTTTGGCACACACTGTTACCCAATCCTTTCAGAATCCCTATTAACATTCTGACCTGATGGAATGAACTCCAAATGCCCTATAAGGTGACATTTTAGTCTGTTCAGGAAATGGACAGATATCCAGAATGAGGTTTGTCATCAATCAGCATTTCACTCTTCTTTAATTGTGCAAACCCCTTGTATACTTCCTTTTATCCCACAGTGCTGCCCTTATAAGCTTTGTTCAACATCACAACAGTTTATGTGGCATTTTTCCTGAGCAGGAAATTCTCACAGCCATACACTGTTCTCTTAAGTTGGTCATCACAAAAAAAAAAAAAAACAAAAAAAAACAAGATTTGAGTGAAACTGCTTTTATGAAAAAATTCACTGTGATCAGCGAGAGCATTCCCAGACTGTGTGACTGGGTGCACTAACTCAGAGTGAGTTGCTGGATGCGTACTCTGAGAGCCCCCCTCCACCCAGCACAATTCTGGGTGTTTAGGGGTATCCCTCTCTTAGACTGGTATTGGGAATTTTTCAACCAGATAATCATATAAAAATACAGCATTGGATTATAGGAAGATTATAACCTGCAACAAAGAAACGATGCACCCTGGGTTGCTAGAAGTGAAGAGGACATGAACCCCTACTCTGATGAAGATCCAAAATCCCTGCCTTTAATATGGATTGCAGGACTACATAAAGGGAACTGAACTCTTCACCACCGAAGGAATCAGCGGCATTATATTTCATTGGGAAATTATTAAAGGTATCAAGGATTTTATTTTGCTTAGAACCATAACTACTGCTCATGGAAACAGTGATCGGGAAAGCAAATGATGCACTGCATTGGGCAAATCTGCTGCCAAAGATTTAAAATGTTAAAACGCAAAGATGTCTCTGTTAGATCAAAGAGAGCCTGCCCCAAGCCATTGTATTTCCAAACACCTCATAGGCATGCCAAACCTGAACAATGAGTAAGGAAACAGATTGTGCAGAGACCAGCACTTATTTGATACATAGAAAGGAATTGAGAGGGGTACGATCCGAAAGTAGAAACTTACCTACAAAAGAGACAGACACAAAGCTGAGGCATGGGGGTTGGGGGCGGGGTGTCTTGGAGGGGTACTAAGGAGCCCAGAACTTTCTTAGGGGCGAGCTTATATACTCCCTAGGTCACGTAGCCAGCCTGCTCCCGCCAGGATTACACAAGGCAGTTTACAATTCTTAAGGCATATAGAGAAACATTAGCTCATTAGCCCAGGCTGTTCCAAGACAGAGGGGAGGATGGAGCTTGGGGAAATGAAGTAACTGGCTGAGCCCCGGTGGCATAGTGGTTGTGCGCGGGACTGCGGCCCACTGGGACGGAGGTTCAATTCCACCAGTGGGGCTGGGCCTCCTACTCCCACCACCGAGAGCAGTGATGCTCAAAAAAAAAGAAAAGAAAAGAAAATGAAGTAACTGATAAACTGCAGGTGGCTGCTTTCTGCAACTTGGCCAGAGAATGGGAGACAAAGTGTCCGTTTCTATCTGGCAGAGAAACTGACTGATGGTCACTGCAAACAACCTCTCCCCACATCTGACCAAAGAAGAATTGGTGTTTTTGAATTGTTTGTGTTGCTGCATGCTATTAAATATACCATGGTCTGCTAGAAGAATAAGCATCGTTTTAGAAGAGATACAACTAGAATACTTTTAGGAGCAAGGACGGTGAATCTTTATCTCACTACATTGAACATATTGTCAGGAAGGGCTAGTCCCTAGCAAAGGACATCTTGCTTGATAAAGTACAAGGTCAGTGACAAATAGGAAGTCCCTCAGCAAGATGAACGAGCACGGTGTCTTCAAAACTGGTCTCCCAACATAACAGTTGTGCAGATGGAGCAGAACAATCTGACATGTATGTTCCTTATGAGTTCTAACTGGTGTGGTGACACTTAACAACAAATTGTTTCACAGAAAGAACTGGTACAGACTCCTTTATTTAGTTCACTTCAGTATAGATATGTGAATCATTAAAGTTCATGTAGGGGATTTGTATTGACGTTAAAGAGGATGGCATAGGCATCATGAAGGGTGCATGGGAGTGCATGGAGAAACCACAAAAACAAGGGTCATAGCCAATTCCAATTCACCGTAGCCCTGTGATGCACATAGATCGTGTAATATGCAAGGGTTACGCTCTCCCTTACTCCCCCTTTCCCTCCTTCCCTCTCTCCCCAAAACTTTTGTGTTTGAGTTGTTGCACACAGAGTAATACTGCCCCGTGGGGTTTTCTTGGCTCTAATCTGTACGGAATTTTCCAGGCCTTTCTTATATCGTGTTTCTGAACGGGTCCAAATCACAAAAATCTAGCAGTCTAGCACAGACTATTTTGTCACTTCAGAACATTGTACAAGGTGTAAGCCAAACCAGCCCACGACCACTGAGTGGATTAAAACCCCATTGCACTGAGCAGACCGACTCACTCAGGTTTCTGAGGCTAGAAATCTCTCAGGAAGAAGAAATCCATAGAAAGGGTGTGGACAAGCATTTTACCAACTCAGTAAGAACACTGGGGCCAGGACTGAGATGAGGCACAAAAAAATAATTGTATGTAGCCTACGCATGTCTATGTGTGTACAGATGAATGATGTTCCTAATCAGTAATTTCAAATTGTTGATCAGCCGTTCTGTGGCACCAAATGAAAATGTGCCTGTGCAGAATCCTCTTAAGAGGTGCTGAATTAAGCAGTGTAAATAGTAGGTTGCAGGAAAGCCATTGGTGGTGGTGGCCAGTCGCTGGGCACAGGGAGCTGATCTCGGGTCTCGGTGGACCTTCACGTGTGCCCAGGAAAAAGATTCTGTGCCGTTTTTCGTCCAGGGCTCAGGTTAGCGAGTCATGCTCGGCTTCTTCCGTACCTACCTGTGGCGCTGAAATACAACAGAAAATATTCAAAGCATATTATTATTCAGATGCTGGTCATTTCATTGGTTGGTAAAAATGTTATTTATGGCTCTCGAATAATTTTTAAATTGTTGAAAAGCACAGGATAGGCTCTTCTGTCTCAAAAGATTGGCCAGACTATTACCTTCAGATCGGCAGCAACATCTGCGCACATTCAAACTACCGCGCTTTGGCAAACCCTGGTCTGTTGACGGCACCCAGGAAAACTCAAAGATTCATTCACCAACTTGAATGTAGAACCACGTTATCATGGTCCACATACCTAAAGTCCAGAGACCTGAAATCCTTCAAGAGTAGTCTGAACACCTACTTTGTGCCTACTTTCTAAGTGTGTTCCTTTTTTATAGAACACAGTAACCATTGGAAATTAGCATATTTTCCTTTATGTGGGTGACTAGTGATTAAAAAAAAAGGGAACCTTTTAGAACAGAATCTGTTAGGCAAGATCGATGACACAGATAAAGAAGATGACACAGTGAAAGAAGATGGGAGCTAGAAGCCATTTTAGGAGTGGGAATAATTATAGTGACCGTAAGCATAAATGTGCCAATGTCTGTATGCATCTTAGTGAGTATCTGTATAGTCCATAAGGACAGGGGTGAAACTTTTACTTCCTAAAAAAGAAATCTCTATTGGAGAATGCATACTCTAAAATAGTGTAGTGTCTCTCCCAGAATAAAATGTCTTTCATGCAGCATGAGTCTAGAGAACCTGGGTCTCACCTGAAGAACTGTGTCCAGCAAGCCAGCAGGCCTCTGTAACAACAGGACTTCGCCAAAGGAATACAGTGAGAGGAGCTCTTCTGCTGGAGATCTGCGGGCAGAGGAATTGAAAGATAAAACAACTTGGGTTCATTATGTGATTTTTTAAAAAAATCATGATTTGATTTGATTTTCTCTAATCTCTGCTTTTTTCTCTGCATGACTGCCGATGAGAGTAGTTGGTCAATTAGAGGGGAAAAAATGATGAAAGTTGTTTGCAGAAGGGTGGGAAAAAAGGGGTTGAAATCATGTCACTTCCATTATTTGATCTCTCTTCTGTCAAATATTATAATGAGCTAGTAGTGGTTGAAAATGCTAGATGTATGTGAACAAGCTTGTCATTTGGAATCTAAAGATTGGCAGAAAAAGAAGCCAGCTTGGTGAGCTGGTCAGACCATCTATTAGCAAATATTTTGATAATTTATCTTAAATTAAAAGCTATCTTTTAACATTTCCACTGTCAGTCAGGGCCTGATCTTCAGTTTCCCCAATGCAAGAATAATGCCTATTAACAAGATCAATACAAGGATGTTCCCTGTGAGGGGGGTTTAAAGCTGTCCCAGATGTCCAAGTTTTCCAGAGTGCTGCACTGCTCCTTCATCTTTGATAGGAGCTATTACTACTCTCCTGGGTGTTCTAATTCATGTCTTAGGGCTCTGTAATGCACTGTCCAGTAATGTGCTGTAACATCTCACAGAGCTCACTGGCCTTCCAAAAAATGACTCACACAGTTTCAGAGTCAGGCAATAGATGCTGACTCAAGCCCCAAGGACACATGGTGTGATGGTGGTAAGCTTGACGGAGGGCCCGCAGCAGAAGTGCATGCCTGCCCCTGTGTGAATGCAGTCTCCCAAATCTCCCTTGGGACCGCTGTGAGGATGCAAAATTGATGAAAGTGCAAGACCAGGTTCTTACTTGATTGGTCGAGCAGAAGAGCACGAGAGCTCCTGTTGCTAAGATGCTTCCCAGAATCCTGGGACAAGATTCATATTAAGCTCATCTAGGGAGGTGACTGGTGTTGGTCAGGGATGATTCAGGACAAGAATAGTCTTCTGCCCATCTTCATTTGGGGAAAAGGGTCACCCAGAGGATATTTTGCCACACGAGTACAGGACATTGATGTAGGTGTGTTACTTGCCCGACGGCATTCAGGAGTCAGATTGAGGACACATCGGTCCTTACTGGACCTGCTAGGTGGGCTAGATTGGTCTCAGCCGGTTCTGAACTCCCTAACTGCCTCCTTTTCAACTTAAACCTAGTCAGGAAACAGCTCAAGATAGGGAGTTTTGTTCTAACACAGTCATCAAAGATGACTGCTAATTTGTGGAGACTACACTCCCAAGGAAGCTAAGGACAGTGACTGGCACACTCTGTAGTAAAGTGGGTGCTCAAGGTACATCCTACCTTAATCCTGCCGCATTCACAAGGCAGACAGCACATGCCGTATCCAGAGACTTAGCGCGAGGATCCACAACTCAGCACAGAATGGAGCACCATGGCTCGCAGGGCCGTGTGAAGTACATCGGTTCAATGTGCGTAGAAATGGTAATGATAGAGGGGGTGTTGGGAAAGGTGGTCACATCGTTTGGAAATTCTGGTTTTGTGTCTCAGCAGAATTTAAAGTTTTATATATGAGAGATATCTTTCTTCTACAGATTTAGTGATGAGCCGACAGTGCAGCACGTGGGTGGGTCAAGAGCAGTGGATTGTGATTTCGGCTCTGTTCTTTGGATTCGCTGTATGTAGGGAGTCCAGTTTTAGTGGAAGCAAAAATAAAGGTCAATGCTCCTGCCTTCCTACCAAGTCCGAGCAATTCCCTGATTTTGAGTTTAAGTACGAGCAATCAATTTCCTGATTTTTGGTTTATCATTTCTAGATATGCATGTCTATCAAGAAAAGATTTCACAAGATATATATATATATATTTATTTATATATTTATATATATATAAATTAGTAGAGCAGATAATCACATAACTCTTAAGACTAACTCTGAGCTAGGAGAAAAGCTCATCGTTCAGCTACTTCAGATAAGTATCATTTCCGTTATCCCAGGATTTCTGTTCTCCATAATGACATGTGCAACAGGAAACCATAAGTTTCCGTGCCGTCTGGTCTGCTCAGCATTATGGTTAATAACCATACTGGAAACAAGGCCCATATTGTCATAGCCTCTCCCAGATCTCTGACCCACTTGTTAAATGACATGCGGTCACGTGTAATTGCCAGTGGCAGAGAAGCGCTCCTTGATGGCTGGGTGTTGCCCTCGCTCACTGTTTCTCAGACAAGGTCTGGGGAGATCTGAGAAGAGCTGTCTGTCACGAGGTGGTCTGGAGTGATTCTTGAAGTGCAACCATTTGTATTATTTATATTGCACTGGAGATAAATGTCTTTCAAGTGCTTCAAAGCAAAGCAGCACACTGTTAGTTCTCTGGCAGAGTTTTGTAATCCCCGTGACAGCCAGAGGCAGGTGGCATGGGCTGGGGGGTGTGGGAGGTGGAAAACGAAACATTAGCTGTGAATTTCGTGACTGCAGATCCCAGGAACTGTTTGGGGTTAGGTTTCTTTTCATGGATTTTTTTTGACATATGCTTGTTACACACACACACACACACACACACACACACACAAAACCATGAAAATTCATGAGTCACTTACTAACGGATGATCCTTTTAGAAATATTCTTTTTCACGGACTTTTTATATAGTTGAAAAAAGGATACACAGTAGCATATTTCACCTTTAAGTGCATGTTCCTTTTCTTAAAACCTAAAGAAAAATTTAAAAGATAGCTTATTAATAGCCCCAAATTACATAATTGCATTAATGATGAGGCTTTTGTTTCAGGGCATTATTAAAATACTTCAGGTCTGGGAAAGAGCATATAAATTATCAAGTTATGCCCACATTATTAACAAGTGAGGTAACTGATACCTAGAGACCTTGTGTCTCTTGAATTATTAAATTTCCAGAATCCATCTGGAAGCCTGGGCTCCTGGTCCTCTAGTTCATCTCTCTCGCTCTCTCTGTCTATCTCTATCTCTGTCTCTGGGTGTATGTGTGTTTGAAAGGATGCACATGGAAAGAGAACTAGCCTGTGTTTAGTACATTGTTTAATTTATGTAGTTAGAACAGTATGTCAGGAAGTCCTAGGGAAATTGGGAAACCAGGAGCTAGAGATGCAACCCAAAGCTGATACTTGCAAGTCCCTACCAGGAACCTCGGGGAATTCACTCAAACTCTCTCTCTTTGCACATTTCCAAAATGCAAATTGTCAGAACCAGTGTGAGGGTTATTGTATATTTATTGTATAAAACCACAGTTAAGATTTGTGATTTTATTTATAAAGGGCCCAGCCGATGCTTGGCACATTGAAGGGCCTCTATAAAGGTAGCTACTGTGACACTATATTTTGATGTTGTTAATAAACATAAATCTGAAAATAGCTTCTTTCTTCTATTTTACTTTTGCAACCACTCAAACAAATGTACTAGCCAATGTTGATTGAATAAATGCTTTTTACTTCCCAGCTACAAGGCATAACTTTTGTTTTTACGTCTTAGACAGCCCTTACCTTTGCCTGTGAATTTGCACACTATATTGCTTAAGTATGTATTTGGCAAAAACGGAAACCCCTTTAATTATGAACATCATATTCAAAAGTTAAAATTGGTATAGCAGCTAAACTCAGGACTCACACGTTTATAATTTATGAGAGACAACAGGGAGTGGTGGACGAGAATGGATTTGGTGACAGGAAAGCCTGAATTTAAATATTCGTGAGATCTGCCAGTTACTGGAGCAAATTGCTTCAGTTCTCAGCCTGCAATCCTTTGTCAGTAATGTGTGAGCCACACACCTGCTTCTCATATTTGTCATTAGGATTACATATTATCGTATAAAAAACTTTCTAGGCCCTGCCTTTCCTTTCTCCCAGAGCGCCATCAACCATCACACTTAGTTTCTTTCCTTCTGCTGTTGAGAGGAAATAGAACTCTTAACAACACAATGTAGCCTCTTTATTATATTCTTTTTTTGAGGGGGAAGGGCATCACTGCCCTCTGGTGGTCGTGGGAGCTAGCCAGCCTTGCTCCTGGAGAGCCGCTGCTGGATTTGACCGCCACACCGGTGAGCCATAGTTCCGCACTCAACCACTACGCCACCGGGGCTCAGCCCTATTCTTTTTCTTTTTTCTTTTACACAATGTAGCCTCTTAAGAAATGATTTTGAAGATTTGCTGCTGCACTTCTAGTATGAAGTATACCATGCCCAAAACATGCCAATTTACACAAAGTGAATTTAGGTGTCCAGGTTAGCAGAGATGGAAGTTACTTCCCCTGCCCATTCTGAAATTTAGAATTATCAGCATTGTAATCTGGCATGATTTTCACATTTTGCTTGTTTTCAATGCCTTGTAAATGTATTAAGGCCAAATGAATATAATACAAATGACAGAATAATCTTAAGAGGAACAGGCTTAAAGCAATATGCAGGATTCGGCATTCCACAAGAGGAAAATGACTCTTGTGGTGCAATTGCGATGACACTATCCCACTACATAATTCTGCATTTCTTCCCTGAAATATCTGTGATTTATTCTTTCCTGGAATCATGTTAGCCAGCCAGAAATATGATTCAAATCAAAGGCTGTAGTTAGTGTTCTCAAGTATGATTTTAGTTAACTGAAAACATCAACATATTGTTAGACTGCAATGAGATACGTGTATTATCCAAGTCACAGGAGAGAAGAGACCCTGCCAGCACTCTGCACCAACCACATCCACCTAGAAGATGATGTTAGTCCTTTGCCACATTTCAGGAGAGCCAGAAAGGGCAGGAACAGGATGAGAGAAAGGCTGTAGAAGACATCTCATGTATCAAAGAAATTAAAGCAGTTGATTGGAGACGGGAGTGAAAGAGACTATTGTGTCAGTAACATCTAGGTAAGATGCTATGTGAGATACCAAGACTTACAGAATTGACTGAATGGTACATAACCTTACCAGTGGCTATCAATTTGGTTTGAATTCATGGCAACCTCATGTATATATCTGAAAAGAATTGTGCTGCTTAGAATTTCTGTGGCTGATTTGGCGGGGGTGGGGGGGGGGGGGCAGGAAAACTAGGTCACCAAACCATTCTTCTGAGTCCCCTGAGTCAATCACAGTAACCATGTGTGCCATTTGGAGCCTCCACTTGTCCTTAGGAATTCTTGCAGTCACTCTAATAGGAGAAGTTAGGCTCTCTCTCTCTCTCTCTCTCTCTCTCTCTCTCTCTCTCACACACACACACAAACACACACACACACACACACGTGTGTGTGCAAAGTAACTGATTAAAACTGAATAACACATACAATTATGAAGAAATAAATCAAGGGACTTGAGGAAGAGAAATTATTCACTTGCTTCCATGTGAACCATTAGGGATCATCAAGTGTCTGAACTGAGCATCAAAGGATGGGAAGGATTTGAACATCTAGAGTTTTCTGCAAGAACCTGACTGATGGAAATGCAAGCACAGAGTTTTGAAAATATTTATATGCTAAACACATGATGAAATAAGTTCTATGGTAGTGTGAAAGTTCAACTCCAATAAATATTATTTAATAGTTTAACTTTAAAGGGATCATATATCAGTGATCCCATACTACACCTATCCTTACGTATAGTCAACATAAAAATTAAGAAAGAAATTCAATAGAGTTTGTCATATACAGCAGGACTTAAAAGAAGTGTGCAAAGTAAAAAGGAAAAATATGCATGTGTATGTTTGTGTTTGCTTACACCCTAAACATAGAAAAATCAATATCTAGGATCTGTTTATTAATCTCAACTTACATAGTATTAATCATGGCATGGTAGGATAAGAAAATGAAATCGTGCTAGAATTCAGGAAGGGTATATCTTCAACTATTGTTAAAGCTGTCATGTAGTAAAACAGTCCCTTTGTTCTGAATTTTTCCAGAAAGCTTTAATACGATTGGTGAGTGAAAATAGCTAAATAAAGACAGGTTAAACTCCACAGAAAGGTTTTTTGCAACCGAACATCATTTATCAAGCAAGTGAGCCCCTTGAAGCAGTGGAAAACTTTCTCCTCAGTGGGCGG
Organism: Nesogale talazaci; assembly: GCA_004026705.1. Classification (NCBI taxonomy): domain Eukaryota; kingdom Metazoa; phylum Chordata; class Mammalia; order Afrosoricida; family Tenrecidae; genus Nesogale; species Nesogale talazaci. Next base: position 49,015 of record PVJH01009848.1, on the reverse strand, counting down.
ATGCACAGAGGCTTGTGAACATTGTGTCAAGCTGCATGTAGAATATGCTTCAGAATCTGATGAGAAAGGAGACTATTTAAGCTCTAAGAATCTTTCCCGCCATAGCATACCAAGTGTGTGTCTCACACAAAGCAGAAAGAAGCATGCTGATCAACTGTCCTGAGTCGTGGGCAGGATATCGTTTTCAGAAGTCAAGGGTCAAATAAGATGCATGCATGTGGGGAATTCAAACTTAATTTTCAGTAACTCAAGCAATCTAATTTAAATGATTCTGCACAACTGTTGTGAGTTCTACTGAAAAGAAAGGATGCTTAAATCAAATGAGTGAAAACACTTGACCACTTGACATTATGAAGTTATGTCAAACTTACTTAGGTATGCAATTTATACTGGTGTCATCAGCTGCTGAATAAAACTAAAATGTTCTGGGTTGCAAGAAGAGCTTGCTTCAATTCCAGAAAGACATCTGATTAATAATTTTATGTAAATATTTACTCACCTGTAATGCTGTCTCAATAGTTAGTATTGACATAGTGGGCAGTTACACATTAGAGTGAGGTTTAAAATCCCTAAATAGTGTACACATTCAGGGATAAATAAACTGTCTGTCTTGATGTTCTAAAACAGGAGTCAAATAGTTGAATTGTCCTAAGTTAAAGCCTATATAGAAACAGAAATATAAGATGTGTATATAGCATCTGTGAAATTCCTTCTTTTTGTTGCTTTCAGCTGCAGTATTGAAGTATGAGAACAACGTGATGAATATCAGGCAATTCAACTGTTCTCCTCATCCATACTGGCTTCCGAACTTCATGGACGTTTTCACATGGTCTCTGCCATTTGTTGGGGAGAAAGGTATGGTAGAGAATCTGGAAATATGCTTAATAAGTTTCACAGGAAGGAAAGTACAACACTCAGAAAGAAAAACACTTTAGCCCAACAAGTAAAACTCACAATCTACACCATGAGAGAAGTGACTGAGAGTGTATATTGAATTATTACAGTTTTCAACCCGGGGCCTATGATCCCTTTGGGGGTTGAATGACCCTTTCACAAGGGTTGCCTAAAACCATCGGGGAACATGTAAACATTTTACGAGGTGTAATTACATATTGTTTTTTAATTAATCATTATGCTTTAATTATGTTTAATCATGTTCTGTTTATAACAATGAGAATGCATCCTGCATATCAGATATTTACATTATGATTCATAACCAGCAAAATTATGGTTTTGAAGTAACACTGAAAATAATGTTATGGTTGGGGAGGGGGGGAGTTCCCCAACATGAGGAATTAGGATCACGGCATTAGGAAGGTTGAGAACTACTGCATAATAGGATTCAATGAGTGGGTTAAAGGTAAAAACCATAAAGGAGAAGCATTAGGAAATTGTTAGAATAATATAACTTCATTAACGATCAGAGAAATAATGACAGTTGGACTTCCAGGCACACTCAATGTGTGTTTGCCTTACCACTCTGTATCACAGAATTCCAAACTCTTAACTGGAAAAACTTTCCTTGCCCTTTGAGATATGAACAATACTTGCTATGAGACGGTGGTTGTGTTAGTCCGGGTAGACTAGAGGAACAAATTCATAGACTCGCATATGAATATAAGGAAAAGGTTATATACAAGAGGAACAGGACATTAAACCCAGTCCAGTTCAAAGTCATAAGTATGATATTAACCCATAAGCCCGAAATCAGTCTATAAAGTCTCCTTCTGACTCACGAAGTCATAGGTGAGTGGGTGCAGGATCCTGGGGCTGGCAGGGGTCTCCACATGGGTCCTCGCTTCCAGAGCTTAGGATCCATCAACAGCAGAAGTAACTCATCGCTAGCAGAGGTCTCCATGTGGCTGCCCCAGCTGCAGAAGACTGACTCCATCAGGGCAAAACCTTGTGGTCTCTCCACTGGCTCCTCCAGCTTCTCGGACGCTGCCATCTTGTCTTGTCTGTGATTCATCATCTCTGAGAACTAACTCCCAACAACTGGGGAAGATAGCTTCTCATCTTCACGAGGGAAATATTGCAAGATTTCCCAGAAGTCTCAGGAGAAAGCCATGCCCACATAGAGGCCTCATTGACTACTCAATGGCTATCTCCAGATTAAAAGGCTAGACTCCACCCCTACATTTCAATCATAAAATTAACATAAGCACATGACTGCCACAGTGGTATATGGTTATAATTTCATGAAGGACATCATATACTATCAAAAGCATCATTGGTTCATATTCTCATATTTGACATTAAAAGTTCTTCACGCTCTCGGTTCTGAAGTCTATTCTGTGGGTTGCTAAGACTGTAAGTGTTTAGAAGAGGGGAGACCCTCCCACCCACCCACAGAACAGCTGGATGGTTTTTGAACTTTTGTTGTTAGTCGTCCAACGTGTAAACCATTACAGGATTCTGGGACGCTATCAATAAATATAGCACATTAAGAAACAACTCCCTGCCATTCTGTTAATTCTGTCTCATAGTGACCTAACAGCACGGGGTTGGTCAGTCCATGTGAGTTTCGATGTGTGTGATCCTTTGTAGGGGCAGCTGGTGATTTCAAACTGCTGACCATGCAGTTAGCAGGCCGTCTTGTTGCTGCTCCACCATCAGGACTCCTGTATATCACACTAATGTGTTACAAAAACTAAGTAATGAGTCAAAGGTTACATGGGAAAAACTGACTGTTAATTTGCTCTGACTTTTTCAGAAGATTTGGCCATTCTTTCTTAGCTCCTTTCCCTTCCTCCCTCCCCACTTTTTCTCCCTCCATTCTTCCTTCATTACCCCTTTGTTTTGCTCTCATATTTTACAATAAAATTCACCAAAAATGTTCAAGGAAGGGCTGCACTCAGTGAGCCTCAGCGTATCCTTAGTTCAGTATCCACAGGGTCACAGACGGGGCACTCCCATGTACCATCTCACACCTTGCACAAGACGATGAGTGTGTATTGTGCTAAAGGGAACACTTTCCACGTTTTTCAGAAGAGTCCTCTTGGGGGCTTAGTGAAAATGTACATAGATGGATTTGTTTCTTTCAATGTCCTATAACTATTAAACCGAGACATTCTAAGTTGTCAGTGATTAAGTTCCTCTGAGTACCACACTAAGTCTCAAGTACATTTTAATATGAGTGGTGATGCTCTCCTTCATAGTCCCTGTCGATGGTGCCTTGTTCCTATCAAATCCTGCTCATGTCAGCACCATCTGTTGGCTTCTCCGAACCCAAAGCAGTAAATCCTAGCAATTACCAAATACCCTTGAAAGACCATTTTGTTGGCTTTTTTCCCATCAGTTATTTTTGTCTTGAAGAGCTATTATTAAAAAAATGCATTAATCAAATATGTTTGATACAAATGATGTGTTGACTGTTATAAGAGCTATAAAAGCCCCCAATAAAATCATTGAAAAAAATTCATTAACATGTTGCTTTGCTTATATATTTTGGTTTTTATTATTAAGCTAAAAATCACAGATAATTTCAATGTTAAAGTTTTACTGTTGGATTATATATATTTTTTTATGTTTGGGTTTTTTTTGTTTGTTTGTTTTTTGGGGTTTTTTTTTTTTGGGGGGGGGGTGGGGGACATCACTGCCCTCTGGTGGTTGCTCCTGGAGAGCTGCTACTGGAATTGAACCGCCAAGCCCATAGGCTGCAGTCCCGCACTCAACCACTACGCCACCAGGGCTCAGCAAATTATGTATCTTAAATTTTCAAGGAGTCTTGGTTTAAAGGTGCACATGAATGTGTAATCTAGCTCTTGAGGAAGGAAAACATCTGGGAGTTGAGGTTCTTTGCACATTGCCAAGATCCAACCTAACTCAAAAGTAAAGCCCCACTCACTCCCATCACATCAGTTCCACCTCCCCGTGACCTGGTAGGACTGAGGAGAACCACATCTAGGTTTACAGGTACAGAAAGCCTCATCTTTGACTCCTGAAGAAGCTGGGGTTCCCAAACTACAGACCTAGCAGTTAGCAGCACAATGTGTAACCCACTATGCCCCCACAACTGCTTAATTTAAAAAATACTTGTATTTGTTGGACCATAAGACACACCCAGTTTTTAGAGCAGGAAAACAAACAAAAAAAATTTACCAATCCAAATAGTACCAGTATACTGGGGTGCCACACTTTTGAACCAGAAGGTGCACCCTCATTTTTCCCCCACCTTTGGGGGGGAAGAAGTGTGTCTTATGGTCTGAAAATTATGGTAAATACATATGCATCTTAGTGTAATCCTGTACTAATTTTCTGCATATAGACTTTTATGTGATTTTATTTTTTATCTTTACTGACTTAGATCTAAACTTTCTTTTAAAAGTTTTTAAAAATCAAAGGTAGTAGTATTTATTTGTTAATGGGTATACTCAAAACTGTTCCAAATGCGCTAGTAGTTCTTCAAGAAACAATTTTAAAAAATCTTTTTTGGGGGGGTCTCTCACAGCTCTTATAATAATCCATACACCCATTCAAGCAACAGCTTTTAACAATATAAAACGGTGTGTCTGTAAGTGGGTACTTGGGTGCCTTTTCTGGAGATTTAACAACAAAAATTCGCATTTACTTAAGCCCTGCTGACCGTATGTTTGAAAATGTAAAATTTCAAAACTGTTTTTTCCCTGATAGATTTAAAGTGCACTCGCACCCTTTCATAGTTAAAATGTGCAAGGTTTTTTGACCTGTGCCTAGTGAAAACTACCATGTGGTTTGGGGTGGGACATGGACTCATAATTTAGAAATGTCAAGTTTACATGGAGTCACAAGTACTCTCCTATGACTTGGATTGCATGAGAGTGTTTCACAGAGGACGCTACAGACCACGAGTTTGCTTATCGTGAACATTGACCATGCGGAGCTCTGACGTCCTCATTACGGTTCTCACAGACATCTCTTCCCCCCCCATACTCTCTCTCTAGTGACCGAGATGCTGGTGAACGTGCTTAACATCTGCTCCGACGACGAGCTGGGCTCCGAAGAAGACGGGTTTGACGGTAAGAGCATGCACCTGGGTGGGTGCCGCACGGGAGGGCTGGGCGTCTCCTCGTGAACCTCTCGGGTAATTGTGAACATTTCAGCCCTGTTTACACTGCAACCTGCGACGGGCGGGGGGAGGCTTCAAAATGCCCGTGGAAAAACTGGAACACTGAGATAACTCACTCAGCAAATATTTCGAAGCCTTCTCGTCTTGAGAGGGAGCTGGTAGAGTTCTCAGGCTTTCCTGTGGCTTTGAAAAATCCGAAGAAAGGCCATGTATGAATTTACCCAGTGTTTTGACAGCGAATTTCGCTAACAGTCCAATAGCCACCTTTCAGCAGCCAACACTAAGTGAAATCGTTTGTTTCTTTCTGTGATAAAGGAAAGGATTCATTTTTGTCTAGAAGGCACCCTGGGGTTGCTGTGGGTCCAGCATGATGCTGCCGACCACAGAGCTCCCTGACAGGAAGGTGCTGAGGATCCCAAGCCCTCAGAACAGTGCTTCTCAGGCTCCCCAAGGCTGCGGCCCTTTGGTACAGCTCCTCGTGTTGTGGGGAACTCACCACCCCCCATCAAAAGATTATTTCCATTGCTACTTCATAACTGTAATTGTGTTACTATTATGAATTGGGTGACCCCTGCGAACGGGTCATTTGACACACACCCCCCCCCCAATGGGTCATCATGACCCGAGGTTGAGAACCCGCTGCCTTCACATGTATTTAATTGTATATTTAAAGTGTACAGGATGGAGAAGTGTATAAATGTGTGAACTACAAACATTCAAGTACAGCCCTTCCGTAAATGACAAAAGAAGGTGGTTCTTTCCGAAAATTATACCCTTCTTCGGAGAACTGGAAAAACTTATCACCAGTTTCATACAGAGAGGGAAGATTGAATGTTCTCAGCAATCTACAATGGAGGAGGCCTGCTGGGCCGTGGGAGGCCACTGCGAGTCCGATGGACTCCATGACCACAGGCAGTCAGTGATGCAGTTGGCACAGGTGACTGCTTCCGCTGGCAACATTTTTAAAAGGTACTTCTTAGTGGGGTTGTTCCCCTCAATGACTTACATGGTGATTTCCTTAATAAAGAAAGCACTGATCGATTGTTCCATTCATTGTCAAGGTAGCCCAATGGTAAGTGCTCAACAGCCAAGTAGAAGGTCAGCAGTTCGAATCCACCAGCAGCTGCTTCTGTAGAAAATGTAGGCCCAGAACCCCTCAGGGCAGTGGTACTCTAGCCTATAAAGTTATTTTCAGTTGCAAGCAACTTAGTGGCAAAGGTTTTTTGTTTTTTTTTTTAAGTTTTTTAGGTATCACTGCCCTCGGGTGGTGGGAGTAGGAGGCCCGGCCTTTGCTCCTGTGAGCTGGAATTGAACCTCCATCCCAGTGGGCCACAGTCCTGTGCACAACCACTACACCACCGGGGCTCAGCCCTGGTTTTTGATTCTGTTCACTCACTCACTACAGTTTTTTTTTTCTTCAAATCTGTAGCAATGATGAAGGAATGAGCAACGAGGCATTTTTTATTTTACTTCTTGCAGAGCTTAAACATCATTTTGACGACCTCAGTTTTTTAAAACTTTCAAAGAATAGAATGCTCACGTGTCTGTGAGATTGAATATGGAGCAAAACAATCACTCTGACTCTTCAACAAATACCCGACTGAGGGAAACCTAGCGAGGCACCATGTAGAGGAGGAAACTGATGACACATGGACCGTGTACAGGGCACCCAGGCCTGGTCTTGAAATCTGTAGTCTGGCTAGTAAACCGTGAGAGTAAATAAAGCCACATCGATTAAAAAACAGAGGATGAAGGTGGCAAGGACTGTACTTAATTGTGGAGTGTTTAAATGTGGAAACTCCAAACATTTAAGTATTGCACTTAGGTAAATAAAAAAGAATGTGGCCCTTTCTGAAAGTTAGCATCTGAACTGTATGATCTAATGTTCACTTAGACATACTGTGGCATTTAATCTCTCAGTGGAAAATAGCCAAGGCTGCAAATAAAATGAAATGCAGATAGTTCATCACTCACATCCACTCACTGTCACGGAGTGTATTCTGACACACAGCAGCCCTGCAGGACAGACGAGAACTGCCTCTCTGGGTTTCCGAGGAGGCTACATTTTACGGGACTAGAAAGCCTCACCTTTCTCCCACGACGAAGGCTCGATGCTCGTGAAAACAGGTTCTGTGTACACAGACCAATTTTAAGCGTCCAATTTTTTGCTATCTTTTCAGTTTTCTTGTTTTCATAACTTAACTTTGCTTTCATTAATGGTCTCCATAAGGTGTCCTTGGCTCATTTCTCATTCCAAGGGATTATAGACAATAGAGAAAGGAGAATGATGATAGAAAGAAATACACTTTTACTAGAGAAAGAATAATTTTAAACACTTATCTTGCAAGTATATTGCTATATTTCAAGGCATTGAGGTAAAGTGAACATTTATGTTTCCATATAGATTCTAAATGTTTCATATTTTATAGCCCTAGTTGGCTATTGTTGAATTTTCCTGGAATATAAACATATCATTTAAAAGATAATACTTTCATAATGACAGATTCCTTTCTTTAAAAAAAAAATCTTGCCTGATAGACTCTAAATCTTAAAAGTCAATCTTTTTTATTAGATGATGTTACTACATTATTTTTACTCCATGAAAGAAAGTTGAAAGGACATTAATACAGTATTAATCTCCTGTTTAAAAAGCCCCATAGGAACAGCCAGTTGGCCAATGTATGCAATATGTGCAATATAAAGCAACTATGTCATATGTAGAATAAGAAGCAAATTGGCATATGCTTGTAATTATATGCTAATTCATTCACTCAGCAAAAACATTATTGGGTACCTACCATGTTCCAAGTTCTGTAGTCAAAAATTCCAAGGCTTTTCAACAGTATAGGTAATTCAGGCACAGTTAAATATTGGCGAGACTAATTCACTTTTACTTCCCTTTCTTCACCAGCTCATTCTGTCACATGCTTGAAACGATTCATTTTACAGTATACTCTGCTTTCAAATAATGAGTTCCAGTTATGGGAGTGTATACCATTTTTATTACTATTATGTATATATGCATACATACCTAGGAACATTTGCTAATTGAACATTTTTCACACATACAAATTTCATAACTTATGACATTCCTCCTGTTAGGCAATCCTCACCAATACCTCTTGCCCAATTTTCCATCCTCATAAAGAGAAACTCATAGGAGCGCATGTTCTTTTACAGGCATTTGGAAGGACATTTTTTTTCTTTTTAAGGAGGCTAGTGAATCTCTCTGTACCCTTAAGTCAAGTCAGTCCTAAAGAGAAATTTAATTTTGTCCTGCCCAGGGCGAACTTTTGTCATGTTAAAATTATAGGTGTGTCTGAGGAGGCAAAGTCTTCTAGCTCACCAAGTCTCCTGCTGGGTGGCATTCAAACCATGTCATAAATCTCTCCTGGGTAGTTTCTTTCTGCCTTACAAGTACAGGAATTTGATAGTCTATCTAGAAAAATGTTACCGGTTTAAATTGGCCTGTGGTTCCTTTATGTTGAAAATAAAACCTAAAGTGTGTGCTCTCTGGTAAAGTTTGGAAGCAGTTTAATGCCAATGAATAGGTTTTGAGGATCTAATTTATATGTATTGGGTTCTTTGTTTCCTGTTTCCCCTAATTTTGGATGACAAGGTGACAGTCTGGTTTCAATTTAGGTTGTTACTCACCAGAATATTTCAGAGAAGGAAGAAATCCAAGTTAGATGTATCTGATTTGGTGGTTAATCCTCATTAACGAAGAAGATTGATTGAGTGCAGTACAAGGATTAGTGACTCCGAAGTGGATTGAAAAGCTTAACAAAAAACAAAGCACATCACAATGATCTCTTTTGTCCAGTATCCTGAAATGAAGGATAGAATAGCAAGTAAGTGTCAGAAAGCTAACAGTTTCAAGAGTTAGAGATGTTGACTTGGGACTTTCATTTGTATCTTGTTTTGTTTTTCAGTTTCTGGGGAAATCAGTTGTGTTTTTTTTCTCAATGATTTTATTAGGGGTTCTTATCGCATTCAATACATCATTTATATCAAGCATATTTGTACACATTTGCCATCTTCATTTCCAACTATTTTATCCTTGAGCCCTTGGGATAAGCTCTGGCTCATACAACTCCCATCACGATCCATACATACATCAGTTGTAGGCAGACATTCTGAGAGCAGTTTTTATGAGCATGTGACATCTAAGACTATGACAGATGATAGGTCTGGCTAGCCAGAGAGTTGTAAAGGTGAAACTGACATCTGGAGGATAAAAAGGTAAAGAAAAAAGTCTATAAAATCAGTACATTTCAAGCCAAACATAGCTTCATGCTGCCCTGGGAATACTTCATATTAAATTATAAATTATGTCTTTGCTTTCATCTTGAGAAAAAAGCATGCACATGCAGAGGACCTCCTATTCTCAAGTCACATTTTTTGCTGTATCTTAACATTAACCACAGGCAAGTCATGGACGCTAGGATCAGAGCAGCCTTTTGCAGGCCTCTGTGAAACCATCTGAATTGTAAACAAGAAAATGATCTTCCAGTATCTGTTTTGAATTATTAGATAAATTTTCATATCTCGTGCTATAGGTTCCAGGGTGTTGCCTGTCTTCTTGCTGCGACAGAGTTGGTAATTAATGAGGAGCATTTTCTTGGTCTTTAAGGACTACCTCTGTAAGGACTTGATTATATTATTCTGTACCCAAACTGTATTTATTTACCATGAAGAATATTTTACAAGATCTAGCAAAAAGAACTAGACACCATAACTCTTTTTCAACGTGCTTTGGGACCTAAAACATAAGGCACGAGTCTCTGTCTAATCAAGTCCCTGTTTTCAGCACTGAACCAAGATTTCACATGTGATTGGTTTTAAGGCTGCTTTTGGACAATTGAAAACTTCCTGAACTTGCTCTGTTGGTTTGGAGAGTTTAGGGTCATGGTTTCATGAGACATCTTGATTAATTGACCTAATAATGTGTCCTTCTGTTCCAACTTCTAGTGTGTTGTACAGTGCCTGCTATCTTTAAAAAAAACCCTTGCTCATGGCTGTCCGAGTCACAATTGCTCATTAATCCTTCAGCACAACAGCAGGAGAGTCAGGAAGAAAAGGAACAGCTAGAAGACGTGATTTGAACGTGAGAGTAGAGAAGTGAATGGTGTTTGGTTTACCATCACTGAATGTTCTGATGTGATTCTAAAATAATCCTGATTAAAGAAGGGGAACTTCAGAACAGAATTTCAATTCTCATTGATTCCTCACTTTCTGGAGCCATAGAGACTAGATGAATGCCTGGTGTAATTTTTACAACTTCAGACAAAATTAGCCCCAAAGTCTCCTTAAAAGCAATCAGAAGTGTAGCTAAAGTAGTAGAAGCTATATCCCTTGAGCATTTTGCTCTCTTAAGTACTCTCTGTATAGAACCAAAGCATTAATAGTAACTTGGAAGATTAAACGTGAACTCTGTTAGACTGGGTTGACAGGTGGAACTAATCCAGAGACATTCATATATGTGTGCCAAGCACAATTATGAATCGAGACTACATCCTAGCCTAATCCAACTCTAGTCCAAAAGTCCAAAACTGGTTCCAAGCCCCTCTTCAGACTCCCACAGTCATAGACAATGATGCCGGTGGGTGAAAAGTTGCCTGAGTCCAAGGTTAGGCGACACATGAGAGCTCTGGCCATTCTCAGGGTTAGTAAGCTGGGAGGAAAAAGAAGAGAGAGCAGGAGGTGCCCAGGGTCCTCCTTATGAGAAGCTCATACCCACAAGGAGGCACCATCAGGCTGTAGTCTGATTGACAGGTTGGATATCATCCCTACACTTCTATGTATTTTCAAGTTGTCATAGAATTATGTAACGACCATCTCCACCATAGGGGATACTGAGCGAAGAACAACTGAGAAGAGGAGGTCGGGGATGTCTGCACCAGGATAACACTCTAATCAGTGTCTAACTGCTGGATTGTTACATGTTTTGCCGTGTGTCTTCTCAGTAACAACAACAAAACATGTTGAGAAATTAATATTTTCTACCCTAACGGATTGAATTAAGTTGCCAATTTTATCTTAGGAAGACCCCTTTACTCAGGATATTTGGCAGCAGATGTATTTAAGCACAGTAAGATCAACTTTCTTCTTACAGCAATTAATGTCTCTAGCCATTTCAGCATCTTATAGTTATGATTCCCAAGGAAAGGAGCCCAGGTAGAGTGGTAGGGTAAATGTTGAACTGCAAGGTCAATTGTTCACATGCACAAACCACAATTTTAATATGTTTTTATTTTATATAGTATTTATTCATATGTAAAAGAAAATATTCATGGATATACTTTTCCCTGCATATTCAATGGTTAAAATAAAATAAGACACTAGTGGTTTCCTACCTTCCCTTTTCAAACTTAGGGTCAGTGGAACAAGAATCTTTAAATCTTACAAACTCTAGGCATACAGAGGATTTAGTTATTTGACAGCTAACAGAGGGGTGGAGGGATAGAGAAGATGGAGGAGATCTTATTTCTTGGATGGTTGACTCTTCTACTTCTTACCAAACAAAAGAAAATACTTTTTTTTATGTTGTGCTTCTTTAGAGAAGATGGTCATGTGAGGCATTCATATAAATTCCAGGAGATTATATTCAGAAATTGAACCCTGCATTTCAATTTGAAGGTATCTTTAGAGCACAACTGAGATTATCCTTTGTCCTCGAGGAAAGAAAGACATCTGAAAAGGAACATGTTTATTCAGTGTTTTACAGAAGGCTTTGTAATGAACTTCTCTCAAGCACTTGTGTGAGAAGCTCTGATGGCGTTGTGGTTATGCCCTTGGACTGCAATCTGTAAGGTCAGCAGTTCCAAACAACCCGCCACTCTGTAGGAGAAAGATGGCGCACTCTTCTACTTCCAGAAACACTTACAATCTTGGGAACTCACAGGAGCAGAGTTCTACTCTGTATTATTGGGCTGCTAAGAGTGATAATTGACTCAAGGGCAGTGAGTGTATTTGCTGTTTGGTTTAGTTCAGGCATTTGTAAATTATCTTCACAGAATTGTTGATATTGTCCAGTTAACTAATACTTCCACTTGGAAGTTAGGAGCTCATTCATTTTTGTCACCATAAATTTATCCTTGTACTGCACCTCCTTTGTAGAGAAGATGACTTCTTTTTCCCATCACAATTATGTCCGGCGAAAAGAAACACATGCTGGGTGCCCAGTGTTTCTTTAAAACAGAAATAAAACTTAAACATTCAGGGACAATTCCTGAATAGTAGGAAATAAGCTCTCATCATCTGCCTGGCTATTTACATCTTGGGGTTACTTCTGTTATCATATTTTAATCAATACCATTTCTGGTCTATCATATCTTGTTGTAGTAATTACACCTTTTGAACTGTTAATTAAAAGGATGTAGTAATATAGTTATTAAAACCACTACTCTATCTTTAAAGCATACTATCATGCTTTTACCAAATGTATTTCTTCATTGCTTAGCATAGTTTTCACATTCGGGGGAAGTGCAGGTTTTGCAGAACAAACTACATATTTTAAAAAATTGCCATATCCCTGTTATATTCAATTGTGTGTATGGTATCCAGCAATGGCAAGAACACTCTGCTCTGTAGTACACTAATGTCTAGATTATACTCCAGGTTTTTAATGGGGAAATCTATATGGAATATAGGTGATCTTTATGCAGTTTAATCTATTTTATAGCATTTGACATTAGAATTTTCTTTCAACATTAACCAACTTATACTGAACACTAGCTATTGTATCTCCAACCCTACAATTACATTTTTTTTCTTTTTTAAGTGGAACTCCATATTGTACAATAAGATAAGGTAGGGGGCGGGAAACCTGTGCTCAGTGAAATCTCTTTATTTGAAAGGTGTTGCAGTGGCAAGATTTTTTTTTCTTCAATGAGGGCAGTGATTTTGTGTGTAAGTGTGTGTCTTTTAAAAACTTCACTTATCATAAAAAAACACTGAGGTAAGTGGCATATGAAAGAGGCATTTTTCAGAAAGTAGTAAGTAACCCAGCTTGTTGAAAATTGGTACCATAAGAAAATAAAATATATTTCCCCTCTTGTTTTTGTGAAAGCACTTTCATGATTCTCTTTGTACGGCAGTGTTTCATAGGTCCAAGTTCTCTACATGAAGAAAAGGTGGCACTTTGATGAGTATAATTAATAATTGGTTGAAAACTCTAGGCAGTTGTTGTAAGTCCAAAAGTGTGTGAAACATTTTCCCTTGAGTAACTGATCTTTGAAGGCATATTCAAAGGCCATATGGAAAAAGTTTAATAAACACTCAGAAAATCTAAATATTTTAAACATATTTCTTTGAAGTAATCTATTATCTCTCTTCTAAAAATGTATTTAGTTCAACTTTTATTCCTGACATGCGAGAAGGTATAATACTATTCTCTCTAACTCTGTAGACAGAGAAGTTTGGATTCCCCTGTTGAGTCAAACTCTCATTTCAGAGTGGTCCCCTTTTGGGTTTTGTTTTTCTCCTCACCGGCAATCCCAGCAGCGTTGGAAAGATCTCGCCACATTCTCAAATTTAGGGAATCTGCTGTAGTCTGGGAACTAAATTTAGTGGTTTCAAGAGCTGGAACATTTACTATTTTGATTTTCCCAATAAGAGCAAGTGTTTTGAGTATTTACCAAAAGTCTTAAACCAGCAGTAGCTGGGGTACTTTCCCTGTTACATCTATTTCATGACTATTGGAAGAGAATGACTTCATTCTGCTGATGACGTAGTCCCATAAACTGCTACTACCAGGTAGATGGCTCTGACAGGCCACTTCCCAGTCCATCAGTGTAGGCATCCAAGTTAAACTTTCTGTTCCTAGGATCATCCTCTGTAAGTTGGAGCAGATCTTACTTTCCTTATGTGATTGTTGGAAGGATTGGGTCAACGCCTGCAAAGAAAGAGTGAGCAATGGATGTGACCACTAGCACCTTTCTCATCATACAAAGCATGTGAAAACCTGAAGGGGCTTAGTAACTTGCCCAAAGTAACCCAGGGGAGCTGGGGCGCCAACTCTGATCTCTTACTCCACAGCAGACCATCTTCACCGTTGTGCTCTTCTGTCTTCCACCTGCCCATTTATTTATAGGTCCCCGAAGACGTAGTGGGTTTATGTGTTGGGTTTAGCTGGCCCACAGTTCAACCACTCAACCCATCATGCTCCATGGGAGAAAGATGGCTTTCTCCGCTTACAAAGGTTTTCACTCTTGAATGTCCACACGAGCTGGTTCCACTCTGTCGAGAGGCTCCCTAGGTGTCAGATTGGCCTCAGTGGCAGTCAGTTTTTGCATTAGTGCTTCCCCATTTCTTTCTCTCTCCTATATCTACGCATCCATCTTTTTCTTTTCATTTTAAGTACATGCCAGAGTAAGATACCGACATCAGTACAGATCACCACTTAACTATTAAGCATTCTTACCATTAAACCCTATTCAAAATATATCAATAGAAACAAATTTATAAGTATGCAAGCACACAATGTATGTATTGTATCATTGAGTTTCAGCATCCCAAAAAGTTCCTGCAAGCACGTTTTCTATCAGTTTTCCCCCAGCCATTCTTAGTAACTGTTTTCATGTTATTACCATAGTCTAGTTTTAGTTCTCCTAGAACCCCACACAAACTAAGTCATGCAGTGTGTACCTGTTTGTGCAATATCCATGTATACCATGATTTCTTAAAATACTTTTATCAGAATGTAATTCACATCGGACTGTTTCATCATTCAATCATATTTAGAGTGGTGCGGTCATCACCACAGACAACTTCAGAACACTTTCTCCACGTCACCTTTGTTAGCTTAATCAGCTATGATTTCTTTATATTTACCTATCCTGGATTTCATGTACAGAAATCCATACAACATGCAAACAAAAAGCAAAAAAATACCCAATAAACCAACAACAGTGATAAGAGATGGAAACCACAATTAAATGGAAAGCAGAAAATATCAAAATCTGATCAGGAAGATCAGACGATAAAGTGCCATCACTGGTTTTTACAATTGCCTCTGTTTGGTAGCAAGGGTATTCTCATCCCTGGACGATAGTCAGAGGGGATTCGATGGAGGCTTAGTTCATGTGGGGAACCTGCAAATAAATGTTGAGCTTCCATGGTCATCCACAGCCTCTGCCAACTGGGTGTTCATGGTTAAAGCTCTGATATTATTCCCTCCTTCAGATTTGGATATAGGATGTGAAATCCGTGGGTTGCACAGGCAGGTATGCCTCGGCTGTGGGAACCTATTTGTCACCTCACTGATGATGATAATTTTGAGGTTCATCCAGGTTGCATGAATCAGGAAGCCATTCCTCTTTTGTCTTGCTGAGGACAATTGTGGTAAGATGTGGCCCAGTTTATCTGTTTTCCTGCGGAGAGCAATTGGAAAACTTCCCATTACTATGGTGATTACAACTCTGGTAAGATTTATCGCAGCCATGCCTAGGACCACCAGATCAGAATGGACTAAGGCGCAAGTGGAAATTGTGTTGAAAGCTGAAAATAATGTGATTGCTAGGTGCCACAGAGTCAGTTCCAACCCAGAGCAACCTTATGAACCCTGCAGCCTCACCATTGTTCCTCTGTCGGGGGCCTTTGTTTTTGTTTTTGTTTTTTTGTTTTTGTGGGCATCACTGCCTCTGGTGGTCATGGGCGCTACCCAGCCACCGCTGGATTTAAACCACCAAGCCCACGGGCTGCAGTTCCACACCCAACCACTTACGCCACCGGGGCTCAGCCCATCGGGGGCCTTTTTTGCAACCACTGCATCAGTCCATCTCCTTGAGGGTCTTCCTCTTTTTCACTGCCCCAAGCTTGATGTCCTTCTCCGGAGTCGTTTCCTCACCTGACATGATGACCAAGGGATGTAAGACAAAGTTTCCCTGTCCTTATCTCTCAGGAGCATTCTGGTCCTACTTTTTCTAAGACACATCTGTTTGACCTGTAACTGCCCCCAGTAAAGAGGTCTTGTGCGGTAAAGAGGTGTACCGAATGCTGGATGCCTTTTGATCTCTTGACTGCTATTGTTAAAAATAACAGTACAAATAAAGATAGATCACAGTTATTTGTACTTTATGAATGGTGGCTATAAACAGAATAGCTCGGAAGATTGGAGATACTTGATATCTGCAGTGTCCAAGACAGGTGCCAGTTGCCGCAGGCAATGAGTAAGCACTTGAAATATGACTATACTGAACAAACTACTTCATTTTACTTTGCATTCATTTAACTGTAGTAATGACACACAGTCCATGATGGTAAGAGGACAGGGTACTTTATTTTGATCTTTTTCCACAGCCTTATGAACTCTGTTTCATTGTAGTGGCTTTATAAACAAGTTAGCCGAGACGCTGAGAGCTTGGTAATCAGCCCCAGGTTGCTTTGGAAATGTGAGAAGCCAGCTCTGTTCATCTGTTCCGTTCGTACTGCCTGAGCTCCTGGCGTTTGCCTCTGTCCGCCATGATTCTGAAGTCTTTCTCGTGGGTCTACAGGTGCTCTCTGCTGTTCTGTGCCCCTACCCTCACTGTACGGCTTTCACAGCACACTTCCCATATTTGAACACAGCATGGGGTTTGGGTTGCTTCTCAGCACATTACACAACAGTCAAGGTATAAGCACAGGTTCACTGATCTGTACCGCATTGTTTCACATGGGTTCCACTCCCTATTTTATGTGGTTAAGAAACAGCAACACATGAAATTGTTTGTAAAGATAAGTAAGCACATATGAGCCCATTCTTGCTGTCCTTGCTTGGTACTCAAAAAAATAAAAATAAAACTGCAAGAACTGTAGTCATCAAGTTAATTCTAACTCCTAGTGACCTTGTAAGGGCACCAGAGACCTGCTACTTTGGGTCTCCGCGACTTTAAGCCTTTAAGACACGGACAGTCTCCTCTTTCTCCCACAGAACAACTGGTGGGTTGGAACCGCTGATGTTGTGGTTACTAGTTCACTATGCCACCTGGGCCACTGTCATATGTGTCATAGTCCTTTGTCCTCATTCACACCATCTCCGGAGAGCAAAGACCATGTCTTATTCACATTTCTATCACTAGTCATTAGCACATGGCCTGCTAAGTAGGATAGGATTGATGTGAATCCTTTATGAATGAGTGGCTTAAATAGATTGTATTCTAGCTAACACTTGCAGCACACCCCTAATTCCATTAGACTGGGGAATTTATAGTAGCAGCACAGCAGGAGGTAGCTGTGAGCTGGATGACAGGGCCAGCATCTATAATGTGGGGCAGATAGCAGATGTGTGGTAGGAATCACCTCACCCTGGCACTTGGCCCTTTGTGATGTCAGGTTCTCTTCAGAGGATCCGAGGCGCTCTGTGGGGATGCCGCTCTCACCCAGCAGGCCACTTGGCACAGATACCTTAAACCATCTCGGAAGACAGCAAGGTGCTAAGTTAAGGGCAGAAAGGACACATGTTCAAGCAAATCTTTAAAGATGCCCTTGATCTTCCCCCACTTTGAGAGAAATTGACTATGGTCGGCTGCCTCAATTCTGGATATAGTAGCATTACACCCTGGGCATTAAAAAAAAATCAGGACTCAAAAAGCTGAAGAGAAACCCCAGAAAGGAGTGATCATTATTTGAATGGAGACACAAACTGAAAATTTATTCCACTTCTTAAAAATGGAATTATAACATGTTCCCTTCCAGTTAGTGCTTTGAAATTGACGTAAATCACGGTGTTCTCAATAAAAGATAGCAATGACAGTTTTTATAGAAAAGGTGTTTTTTGTATGCCTCCGTTACTTAGTAGTTGTAATTGTGGATTATAATTTGAACTCTCGTGGTATGACTTCCATAGCGTAAACAAATCTGCACCAAAAGCACAGAAGATGACACGGCACTTGCATGTTATGGTGCAGGTGGTAAAACTCCATGACACATGCATGTTTCTTTAACTTCCATACTGAGTTAACGACCAAAGTGAGGCCTTCCAGTGAAACCTTGAAAATGTCTTAGTAATGTCTGCAGAGTGTGAAAACCTAAGCACAAAGCCCTTGACATCTGAACTGAGTTCTCACTCTCACTCAGCTCTTTGCTGTCCGTGGCAAAGGATCTCAGATGCTCTGTTCAGATATGTAGAGCGTTGTGTGCAGTCCCAAATGTGGGAGATGAGGTGGCTTTCTTTTTCACGCATGTGGAAATGTTGAGGCTAGTTCCCAGGATAAAATACCTCTATGACTTCAGTTTCCCTGACTCTTCTGCCTATCAGGGTCCGTTTACAGGAATCTCTGAGTAAACATTTTCTGTTTTTATAAGGTCGATGATAAAACATATCTGTGGTGACAAGAAATGTAAAAAGAGATTATTGTTTCCTTTGAGAAAAATGGGGCACGATGTAGCGTCTCATTTTGTGAGGAGCAGCATTCTGTATATATAACATAAATTGTGTGCTATGTACACTCCAGAAATTCATTTGAACTGGGCAGGAAAGATTGCATAATTTCCATTTGAAAATGTTTATTTCACATTCATAATTGGTTCTGGCACATTTTTCTGAGAATTGAGCCACCCTGGACTGGGAAGTACAGTTCTTCATAGTGTTCGTTCTTCCTCTGCCCACCCCCTCACCCCCCACCCCGCCAACTATGTTGCTTGGTGTTTCTTTGGTCTGGTTATGGTTTTTTCAAAGTCCTTCATTAAAAGTTTTTTTGGGTGAGATTTGATGTGTTTGTGTGTGTATGTGTGTGTGTGTGCCTGTACTGCTTACTTGGTTTATGTGTTCATCTTATTTTTCTCATGTAACTAGTACACTCATTCTTGCTGCTTTTCTTGTGCTTCTGGACATCCCACTGCTATTGGGTTGATTCTGACTCACAGCGAGCCAACAGGAGAGAGGAGAACTGCTTCCGGGCATTTCTGAGGTGATACATCTTTATGGGGACAGAAGCCACATCTGTCTCCTGCAGAGTGACTTATGGGCTCGACTTAATGCAGTGAGCATCCATCCCCATGTGTGGCCCACCATGCCACCAAGCCTACTACCTAGAACCATAGTCACTCTTTGGGGAGCTTTTCCACACTTTCTGGTGTCTGTTGGATTGAGTTTATGATCTGGCCATACTGTTTGCTGGAGGAAGTCAGAGCTTGTTCCCTTTGCTCAGGATGAGCTTGGAGTTCTTTTGGATCAGTCAGAGGTGGAATATTACCTGAAGGGTTAAGCAGAAGCACCATTTTATCTTCATATGCCCATGCTTTCTATCTCAACTTGCTTTCATTTTTAAAAGTAGCCAATATCTACAAAAATTCTTGGAACCCTGTTTTTTAAACCGAAGGATCTTTTGATGAGTTTTTTTTTTTTGGAAGTAGCAGTAATTTATTTCTGCAAATAACATATATTTGACAAATATGAAAAAATATATAGGAAAGCCCCAAGATAATTGGCCATCTTGTTAAAAATGACAAAAACAAAAATCCTTTACTTGTCATGTAAAATCTAAGCGCAGAACATTCACTTTTATGTTGATTTTCAATTTGCCATGTATTGTATAGAATCATTGTAAAGATTGTTTTATTTCATTGTAAAGATTATTTATGAAGCTTAACTGTAAATCATAGCTACTAAATGCTTTTCAAACTCAGCTAGTTTTGAGCTAGGGATATTACACACTGCATTTCCCTTCATAGTTGTAGCTAATCTTGTACCATAACTCAAGAACTCTGTATGAGTGAGAGCCAAGGGCTCCCCTTGATTGTCAGAAAGGCACAATTGCAAAAGAGCTTTTAACCAGATGGATTCAAAATTACTTTATCCATTTGCAGGCAGAATAGCCACCAGTGTAAACTCAACCTCGGACATACACAGTTGTTCCTGGTGATGTTATTGGCTTAAGAGAGAAGGAAGTAGATAGAAACCTAGACAGTTGTAGGTCAGAGAAAAAGTGAAGGAAGTGAACTTAATGGTCTGCCTGGTGAATACCTGTGTACCACCAAATATGGGTATTCATGTCACAGTTAACAAATTCATTCAGGTGGAGAAAATGCAGCCTGGGTGGAGAGCTGTAGGTGTGCACTGGGCTGTGAAGCAAAAGGTTGGCTGGTCGAACCCCCCTGTGCTCCATGGCATGACAGCGACGGGGCGGTCTGTCTCTGCAAAGATTCCCCACTAGAGAAACCCAGGGGTGCAGTAGTCGTACCCTGTGCTAGAGGAATTCTGGGAGTCAGCATTGACCCAATGGACATTGGTAGGTGGTGGGGGGAGGGGGGGCTTGATATAGGTACCCATAGTAATCAACAGACAGTCTCTTCCTTTCCTTAGATTTAAAAAAAAAAAAAGTGGCGGCCTCTGCTCTCACCAAAATGGTGAGAGTTTTGGTGGGAGTTTTTCTTGCTTTAACTCTCAGGATAGAGATTACCTGTGTAACCCAAGATGAAAGCGAAAATCAGGTTCCTGCAAGTCCTCTAAGGAAAACAGCAGGAGTCGCTTCTTCAAAAAGGGCAGAAAGCTTTTTTCCCCACAGATTAAAAGACTCAAGTATACGCCAATTAGCACCTGTAGACTGCAGTCTCTGAATAAAATATATGACTGATGGATTCACCTGAACTGCATCAGCTTAAAATCATTTCTGGAATTGTCTGAATAGGATAAGTAGTTGCACATTTGTAATCCTTGGTATTCCCATCAGGGATAGGGGAACTAAAAAGGAAATGTGTTTGTGTTCAAGCTTCTTCCATAGAGTTTTAGTAACCTGTAGGAATGTTGCCTTTTATCCTCTTGCATTGCAATTTGAAATCTTTTATGAGAGAGAGTTTTCTCATATTCTGTACTTCTCCAAAAATTCTTTGGGAATTAAATATGAAAAATTTTAAAGCATAGTTAAAAAATAAGTGTAGTAACAAGGGAGTCCTCGGGTCTTGCAAAATGTTAACCTGCTTGTCTTCTAATCAGGAGGTTGGAGGTTGGAGCCCACAGAGAGGTTCTTCAGAAGAGAGTAATTTGCCTCTCCAAAACAGCCATTTCTCAAGGGTCACTGTAAAGCACACCTCCACGCAAACGGGGTCAGTGTGCATCAAAGTTCACTCAATGCCCTGAGGTATGGAAACATTGGCCTGGGTCAACTGGTTTTTTTTTCATAAGGAAAATGTAATATAATATTTTTCCAAACACATACATAATCCATACATAATAAAGTTCAAACCCATACCACGGTCCCTCAGCAAATCCAGTTCTCTGTTTTCTACATTGGCCTCTAGAATCAGCCAGAAAGACAGTGTCAAGTGCCACAGCACGTGATTTATGACCATTAACTAATACCGACTGTGTTCTCCTGAGGAATGAAGCCTCCTTAGTTTGATCACGTCAAGGAAGAATTTTGGGGAAAGGCCTTCCCCACATGGAACCTGGGCACGAGTCCTGATGACTCGTGCGTCAGTCTGCTGGCCCACACCTGCTCTTTACCTTCTCTCAACGGCAGTCGCGGGCAGGGCTGAGCAAACCCCCTCTCTCTGCGCCATGTGCTCCCAGCAACTTCCCTTGCACCTCTCCAAAACTTGGCACTGTGAAGGTCTGAGGATCCCGCCCGCACAGGGATGACCAAACGCATAGCTTCTGTCACGTGGTTTACAGATGGAACCGCTCGCGGGTAGCGAGGCCGTGGACAGGGTTCCGGAGCCGCGCGTGTCTCCCGGAGACGGCTGCATGGTCTCCTGGGGGGCAGCTGGTGGCTCAGACTGGTGACCCTTCCATTAGCAGCTGGACGTTTCATCACGGCGCGGCCAAGAATCGATCGATCGTATGTGTTTTGCAGGTGAGCATGCAAAATAATCATTACAGACCCCAAATGCTTGACTGCCTGCCTTCTGTTTGCCACTCTAGGGGCAACCGCGGCGGCCCGGAAGGAGGTGATTCGGAACAAGATCCGAGCCATAGGCAAGATGGCCCGAGTGTTCTCCGTTCTCAGGTGCGGTCCTGCCTGCTTCCGTTTCTCTTCTGAGATTGATTACGTATCTCTTCCTAAGTGGTTTAAAACTGGAATCTGGTGGCATGCATATCTTACTAGAAAACATTGGTCTGTTCTTAAATAATCTTTTTACCCTTTAATTAGAATTTTTAGTTTCTGGTCATTTTAGTCCAGTGGAAATCCACTCACATTTCTGTGAAGAGAGCCTCTATCAATACATAGCTTCTGACCACCCACCTCTCTTCTCGCTCACATTTATTCCACAATAGACTGGACAGCTCGTGAAAGAGGAAAGCCATGACAATATTTTTAAATTTCACTCTGGCTCCATGGGGAAAGATGACTTTATCAGGTGCAGTCACTAGATTTCTAGGAAATGAACATCAACTACAAAGCTTATTCACACTAATTTCTATTATTCTACTAAGTCACGAGGGGATGGGCCAGAGAAACACAATACTTTCATTCTCATGTAGTGGGTTTGTTTATTTTTTTAAAACCGTGAATCATATAATTGTTATTAAGCACGGATTTAGAAAGCAAACATTTTCTTGAAGGTAATTATGCATTTGTTCACTTAAGTGATCTCTTTGTAGGTAATACAAAGTGTCCCTGTTTTTCTGATCATTTTCTAAATGCCTAACAAGCAGTGTGCTCACACGAGAGTTGTGCTGGCGATGTATAAGCATACTCATTAATAAGGATAGAAGGGCACTGCTTCAGCAAATTACATCTTCAAATTAGCTAATCCCATCATCTAACTTTTGTCAAAATTTTTGTCTCAACTCTTATTCACACAGTAAGGTATATTTCTTGATTTCTCCTTTGGCTATTTCTATCCTATTAGTAATGAATAGGAGTCCTGGGAGTGCAGTGGTTACAGCAAGTTGGGCTGCTAATCACACAGCAATAATTCAAAACTACCAGCCACTCCAAAGGAGACAAACCTTTCTACAGCTGCACAGAATTACAACCTCAGAAACTCACAAGGCAGGCCTACCTTGTCCTCTAAGGTCTCTGAGTCCGACTTCGCTCCATGGCAGTGAATCTGAAAGAGTTTTGAATTTCCTTACTGAGATGTGAGTAGAATGAGAAGATTCCCATCGTTTCACAATGCCTCCTAATCAAAAGTAGTCTATACCTGTGTGGGTGCCAGCCCAATCAAAAACACAAACCGCAAAGCTAAAAATAGCAAATTATTGTTCCCTGCAGCCTCATTAACGAGGCTCCCTATCCCTAGCTAAACTATCCCTAGCTAAACTATCTCATTCTTTCAATTAAAAAATAGATAATTAAGCTGAAAGCGCTGATAACAGACCATGTGGAAAAGTAGCGTGCAGGTGATGGCAAGTGGAAGGTCAGCACATAATAAGGAATCTTTGAGTGATGGCATTTGGGCAGAAGAGATGGGGTCTGGTGTTCAAAGCCCGAGGCGCCCGGGGGCTGACAGGTCAAGCCTGTGACTGCCGAGCAGGAAGGCAACAGTGTGAGTACTCTACAGGAGAAAGAATTTCAGCCTACAGGAAGGTGGTCAGAGCAGTTCTATACAATCATAGTGTGGTCGGTCTTGAAATTGACAAGTCCCCCAGCCCCCCGCCTGCTAGTATGCGAGGCATAATTATTTCCAAATGAGAAACGGATCATTTGAGCCCTAGTGACAATCACTAACTTGACAGAAATTGAATCTATTTAGAGAAAAAATTAATTTAATTGCTCCTCAAATAAAGTATCTCTATAAGTATAAAAATCTGAAAAAAATGTGATCCCAAGTATGTTCTCCATGTGTGTAAAGCATTTATAAAATCTGTAAGTCTATAGGAGGGCTCATGGATGCTATCTTACTGTTTTTCTATAGTTAATGTGTATGTGGCAAAGTTAACAAGATACAGGAAGCTCATACCAGGGAAAAGTAAGTTAAATTTTGTAAGACTAATGATTGAGCATCTAGTATGTATCAGATGCTGAGTTAAATCATCTGGGCACCACTTAGTCTGATCAGCAAATAAATAATAAACTAATACAAGACAATGAAACACATGGACAGACATTCTGCTGTGGAAGAGGACAGGAAGGAAATGCTTGTAGTTCTCACGTAAAATGTTCACAAAGAAATTGAAATGGCAGGAATGAGTTAGGGAGAAATGCACAGTATTCTTTTTGGTAAGCGGTTCTCACCGTGTGAGTGGTGACCCCTTTGGGGGTCAAACAACCCCTTCACAGGGGTCACCCGGTTCATAACAGTAGCAAAATTACAGTTATGAAGTAGCAATAAAAATAATGTTATGGTTGGGAGTGGGGGGAATGTTCCACAACATGAGGAACTGGATTAAAGGGTTGCAGCATTAGGAAGGTTGAGAACCACTGTGTTAAGTGGAAGATTTTGATGAAGGTATTTGAAGAAGAATAGAAATAGTTCGGTCACACAGGCATGGTGCCAAGAAGAATTATCAATAATATTATTTTATTGGGTGTTTCCTGAGTGCCAGCTACTGGACTGGACAAATGCAAATATATGATACAGTAATGTACACAGTACATCAATACCACACTGGCCTCATCTGACAATGAGGAATTGGCAACCAAGAGAAGCCAAGCAACTTGTCACTCAACTGATGAGCAGCACCGAGAAGACACTTACCTGAAAGTGAACCAAGTGTTCAGTCGTTCTAAGCACGTCAAAGATGTCAAAGCACGTCAGAGGGGTGGGCTGAATGTCAGTGAGATTGTCAGTGAATAATGATATCCAAACCCACTAAGTCCAGGTCTGGAGTGCCGTGCTCAAGTGTTATCCTGCAGGCAATCAGGAGTCATAACCTTATTTCCATGGAAGGAGAGGCATATTCAAACTGATGTATGTGTTACTGGGGCAACGTGAAGTTTAGCAAGAAGACTTGTTAGTAGTTTAGCTAGAATACTTGTTAGTCACAAGAGGAGCACTTAGGAAGTTACTGATATTATCCAAGAAAAAGATGCTGAAGTAGGCTTTCAGAGGAAAAATAAGGGTTTGGTAAAAGATACTTTTGAAGTATCTTTTTTTTAAAGTATCATTTTTTTAAAAGATAACGAATGAATGAATGTAGGCAGTGATGTGGCTTTGTTAGATATAGCTGCCCAACTCTGTGGGTAATTTGCAACATTATAACAGAACTAGAAATCTGTCTTTAAGCAAACTTGGCCAGGAGAGGTGGGCAGAGAGAGGGAGACAGTTTGCTTAGAATTCAGCCATCAGATCGTGGCACATCAGACTCCTTTCAAATTTGCCTGCCAGTGTGGAAGGTAATCCTTCTGTCAGGGATGGACACCATAAGGCCAGCAATGAAGGCACTGTTTCAACATTGTGGAGGCTAGCTGTCTGCCTTTAATGTGGCCTTAGATGCAGCTGCTGACAGCAGCAACAGACCCCACAGAGTAACTGGACACTCTTCCTAGCTGCAGAGAATCCAGCTCTGATTCTTGCCTCAGTAAGCTCTCCAATAGCCCTGACAATATCTACCATACAAACTAGCTCGAGTTGATTCTGCTGTTTGCTATGAAAACCTGGCCTACTGTGTTAGTCCGGGTTGACTAGAGAAACAATTCATAGACACACACACGGATATAAGGGCATAGTTTATACATAAGAGGAATAGGATATTGAGAAAGCATCCCAACCCAGTCCAGTTCAAAGTCATAAGTCCAATATTAGCCCATATGCCCGATACCAGTCTATAGAGTCTCCTTCTGACTCTGAAGTCACAGGCCAGTGTGTGCAGAATCCCAGCACGGGCAAGGGTCTCCCCGTGGCTTCTCGCTTCCAGGGCTCAGGGTCCATTAACAGCATCCAGGGGTGGTAGAGGCAACTCAGCACTGGCAGGGTTCTCCACATGGCTTCGCCAGCTTTAGAGGTCTGGTTCCATCATGGTGAGGCCGTGTGGCTTCTCCTCCGGCTCTTCCAGCTCCTGAGACGCTGCCATCTTGTCTTGTCCATAGTTTGTTGTCCCTGAGACTGACTTCCAACAACTGGGGAGATAGCTTCTCATCTCCACAAGGGAAATACAGGGGGATTTACCAGAAGTCTCAGGAGAAAGCCATGCCCACACGGAGGTCCCCTTGGCTACTCAATGGCTATCTCCGGATTAATAGCCTAGACTCCACCCTACATCTAAATCATGAAATTAACATAAGCACATGACCGCCACACCTAGGGAGGACGTGATGTGAAAGGGTATTTAATTTCAAACATATTTCAGCAGTTCTAGACTTTGAAGTTGACAATAAGATACTGCTGCTTCTTTAGAAGTATTTTGGTGAACATGAGTATCAACTAAATTCTTGTAGGGAGGAATAAGAGAAATTGGATTTGCTTCATCTTCCCTTCAGATAGTTGGTAGAATATTTGTGTAGAGGCAGGTAGAAATTCGGCCATGGAACTTCACAGAGAGGTGGGAACTAGAAATGCAACCTTAGGAGTGGCCAACACAGACCAGCGTGCAGCAGCTGAAGTGGCCCGCATTTCCAAGGGAGAGAGCAAAGATGGGAGAGGGAAACAAAAAAATCCTTTGGAGCAGAACTGTGCTTAAAATCCTTTTAAGTAGACCTGTGATTTAAGCTACATATATAGTTTTCTATTTCCTAGAAGCCACACTGAAAGTCTAAAGAAACTGATGGAATTGATTTTAATAATATGTCCTGCTTCACACAAATATCCAGTGTGTTGTGATGTATCATGTAGCCATTAAAAAACATCAAAGAGATACTTAGTTTTTAAATGTTTACTCAGTATTAAAAATATGGTGGATATTTCAAATGTATAGAACATACCAACTCAGACCAGGCATGTGTCATGTGGTTTGTGACAACCATATCGACCAGCACAGGTCTAGAGGCAGATGAAAAAGAATAAGTGAAGTAAGCACTAAAGAGATAGGGGAAAAGACCAAGAATGATGGTGAGCCAAGCGTCACAAGAGCAGAGAATCCTTCACGAAGGAAGACGTTGGCATTCACTCCTGGCCAGCATTGCAGAGGTGAATGAGAACTCACCAGAGAAAGATAGGCTTGAGAAATGAAGATGCTGCTACAAACATGAAAGTTGACTGGCAGGAAAAATGCGGGAGGTCAGAATCCAGTTGAGAGAGATGGAGAAAGGGAGGGAGAGAGAATGACTGGAAGTGCTAGCCTTTTAATACCCACCATATTAGTTAACCTTCCAATGGTAAAGAATGTGAAGCAAAGAGAAGTTCAGGAGCTGACACTAAGCTACGTGGGTGAGATTTAGCCAAAGTGAGAATTATTCCAAAGATGATTTAAGACTAGGTCTTTCTAATGTTGATACAAAATGAAAGCTTAAAGAATTAAAAATGGTGGATGAATGTGTGGATTATAAAAGATAGAAGAGCCCCAAATAAATGTATTTAGCAATAATTTTTAAAATGCAAAGAAAAAGAAAAAATGGGAGGTGTTTATTAGGATCCTGTTGTTAATTTCACTTCTTGAGGTGGGTAGTGTATCAAACATGTATGTATATATGCCTATGTATATAGATGCATATATATTAGTATGTTTCCTTAAAAACAAAAACAAAATTCCCATCCTATCTTTACCCTCAAACCAAAATAATTAAGTGCCTTAAAAGTAAGTAAATAAATAAATAGGAAAGTATAAAACAGAAAAACAAAATTCATATTACCAGCACAGTTTTATAGGTATAACTATTTCATTGATTTTGCCCAAGCATTGGTAATTCTTATTTTCATTTTAATGCACTTAATACTAGGATGTTATAAAGAGAAATAGTAATCATTCATGATATTAAAGTCTGTTTCTGAATGTGAATGTAGAAGATTGTGTCTGTATCTTTTGAGATACTTCCAAAACCATGTGTTAGCATACAGTAGTTTTCTTCCTTATGCTTTCTATATGGTTTGACAACAGAAACCCAAAGAAGGAAATGCCTGTGTGAAAGCATACAATGGTTCATTGACCATCTGCAACCTAATATTTTAAAGTGAATTCTACCATGAGAGATTCTGGGATCAAAAGCATTGGCAGTGCCATTCTGGTGTTCTGCTTTCCCTCCTGCTTTCAGTACATGGTTTGTGACTGTTGTCGGTGCTTCGTTGCCCTCACTGAGAACACAGACACCATCCAGACAGAAAGCACAATCCTCGGCGACCAGGGCTGGCAAGGGTGGAATGTGGAGATAGACAGTGGGGACCCAAAGTCCATGGAGGGTTTCAAAGATCTCATGGAAAAATTCCATTTTCTTTTCATTCTATTTTCCCGCAAACATTTTTCAGCCCCCTCATAGACTAAACAAAAATTTCCAGATGGTGATAGTGCTTTGGGTAAAGTGTTGGGGGGAGGCATAGGTGAAGGTTAGGGTAAACAGTGTCTCCAGACAGAAGGTGACATTTGAGCACACAAAATGCTGAAGCAAGGGTGTGATGACAGGGTGTGTTTAAGCAAAGTGGACACAGGCAGGCACTCTAGTTTAAGAGATGGTGAGTATGCGGGTCCGAGTGGACTGGACTTCTTGTTGTTGTAGTTGCTGTTGTTTTAGGACTTCATTGGACCTTCTAAAGAATCCCTAGATAGTGCAAATAGATAATGCGGTCGGCTGCTAGTGAACATGTCAGATCCAAGTCCACGCAGAGGTGCCGCAGATGGCATGTGTGGTGATCTACTTCTGAGGAATCACTCTCTGCAGACCTGATGGATCTGAGTAGTGGTCTTGTAAGAAATGGCAGGGTCCTAGAGAGATTGTAAGGTAGCATTCTCAAGATGTGAGGTAGAATGAAATGGTGTTGAGGGTGATCTTTAAGCTGAGTCAGTGGGGGTGGGGGAAATGGCTGCCAATTTCTAAACTGAAGGACATTTGTGTAGGTAGCAAATTTGGAAGGTTTGGGAATTCCATGTGGTTCATGTTTCCCGTGTTCATGAACATGGAAAGTAGGTCATTGTATATATCACATATAACTATTTATACATTTAAGATGTCTATCCCTACTTCATAGCCACATTATTATTATAAATGTAATGTTATTGCTTTAATAAGGTCACAGTGATTAATAAATGTAGATGAAATGGTATAATAATGTGAGCCATGAGATCATTTTAAGCAATTCGCTAGAAAAGAGGTGCTGAAAAAGAAACACCGGAAAATGTTTCCTATTGCCTCTTAGCTGTTACCATGATTTTGCATGCTTACGATGTGAAATCAGAATTCCTTAATAACTCCATGAATATGATTCGTGGTGCCCCCATCAGCAGATTGAATTTAGTGTTTGCCCTTGTTTTTTATTTTCATCTCGCGCACACCCTCTGGCTTTCCCTCCTATGCCCAGTAGCATTCACATGAACACTGGCTGGGCCCTCGCAGAGGGGTTTGCCTTCTGAGCCTCTGCTGGCTCCTCCCTACCGCCGCCTGTCACAAATGACGCACAGAAAACCCTGCGTCGTCAGGTGAGACCTGGGGGGAAGACCACAAGTGCTTTCGGTCTCATTAAAACTCAAAAGAAACTGTCCTCTCACCACAGTTCTCCAATTGTAAGCTTTATGTCAGCTGTCCGTTCAGGTGCCATGGTTTTTATATGAATATGTAAAAGTACCATAGGCATTACAAAATTCTTCTTCCAAAGAGGCAAAACAAAGGTGAGTAAGCAGGAATTCCTGTATGCCTGTGTTTTCTTCTATATCCTCTTTTTTGTGCCGAAACTGAAAACTGAACATGTGTATGACATCCCCCTCCCCCGCCTTCTGCCTTTTTCCAGAGAAGAGAGTGAGAGCGTGCTGACGCTGAAGGGCTTGACTCCCACGGGCATGCTCCCCAGCGGAGTGCTTTCTGGAGGGAAGCAAACCCTGCAAAGCGGTAAGCAGACCCGTCGGTGTGACCCCGTGCCCAAACCCACAGTCAGTCGGCTTCTAGATCCCGGGTTGATTTGGGTCTTCTCGGCTGGACAAAGGGCTGAAACGTCACATCAGTATGAGCAGGCACATCTAGCAGCATAGCTCCTGCTTTCTTTAGAACACACTCTGCTCCTCATGGGCATGGGACCATTTATTCAGACCTTCCTCCAGGTGAAGAAAGTTCACATGCACACTATGTCTGACCACCTGGAGCTACTCACTCACTGATAAAGACTTCCAAATTCTATTCTTAATTGAAGTATTCCCTCTAGCCGCAGAAGCACACACACGCACACACATATGTTTGTATATAGACTAATCTATATCTAGAAGTCTAGCTTGTAACGGAGAGTAAAATACAAATGTGAAAAAGATCATTTCATCCTCTGTTTAAATAAAGCCTGGGAACTGAATACCTCTTTGTTCGATTCATTAATTTAGAGCCTAACAAACTGCCTAGAGCTAGATGTGATTGTGAAAAATAACATTTTCACCCAATTGGATTTTTATATTAAAAAGATCCTGCCAGGGATGAAATGATGGAAACATCTGTATTTCTGCTATCCAATACAATAGTTACTGGGAGTATAGGATTACTGAGTGCTTGCAGTTTATCTAATAGGACTAAGAAACTGAATTTTTAAGTTTATGTCGTTATCATTAACTTTATTTAAGTAGCCCCATGTGGCTGGTGGTCTAGCCACTAGCATAGTTTTTATACACACTTACTGGTATATTATGTAATTCTACTAATGTCATGATTAGAATCCCATTTGAGCCAAGCTTTGTAGAAAATGATCTCCTATATTCACCTGTGTGACAGAAACGAAAAATTGAACAAAGGTGCATTGTGAGAATTTTGAAACCATCTCAGCCTCTTGCTTATTTTCCTGTCTCTTTCCCTAAATCTTTTTTTGTGTTTTCTTTCCTTTCCCTGATCTCGATCCAGACCCGCCAGGCCGTTAGCTACACCTTCTCAACATACAGAGGGCCACTCCGTGCAGGCGGCGGCTGCGGAGCCCCGCCTGGCAGCACCACACTGAGTGTCTTTCAAAGTTAGCTGAGTGTCCACAAAAAAAGATATAATGTCTTCGATTGACCGTAGGAAAAAGAAATGTAAAATCCTCTCTATCACTCAAGGATACATTTTAGTAACTTTGAAATAAAAAGAGGCTTTCCCTCCAAAATCAGCATTCTGAAATATTAGCATCACGGGTTATTTGTATGCATAAAGCACATATCGACCTAATCGGCTGAAATCAGCATCGTTTTTGAAAAGCACCTTTTAAGTTAGAAGACTGGTGCTATCAGGACTGATGGCCACATCTGCTTTCTCTCCCTGCCGTCAAGCCCAAGGGTAGAACGGCCCCTGTGAGTTACCGAGGCTGGAGTGTATATGGGAGTAAACTCTCTCCGGAGAGTGCCTGGTGGTGGTTTCAAAGTGCATACTTTTCGGATCTCAGCCCAACACGAAACAATGTCTCCTACCCACCCCCCCCACCCCCCCTCCCACCCCCAGCGTTCCTGTACTATACTTCAGAAGGATACATGTCGCCCTGGGCAGTACTTATATCTAGTGTGGCAGTGCTGGTATGGCGCCAGATGTTTTGCTTTACTTTTAAACTTAAGTTACATAAGTTACTATAGTCCTTTATTTTATGTCAGATGTTTATGTACATTTTTAACCTGGATGATTTGGTTTTCATTTAATTGATTTTATATGTATTGGTTTGCCTTATTTTATGTTGAACTACACACACACACACACACACACACACACACGAGGCATATAGGGTCGTTCCGTTGTTAGCCCTGAAATTTGAATGCTTATATTTTAGACCACACACCTTACCAAAACCTCAGATATCATTGTCTTCCTTCTATCCATTTGTCCAACAGGAGAAGCTATGGAAGTTCTCCTATTTAGCTCTTCTCTGGGGAAGTGGCTATTATTTCCAGCATAAGACTCTAAAATGCACGGTCAGTAAATTAGAGTGCACATTTGGCAGTTGCTCCAGTTTTACACTTTAAAGTATAAGAAAATGCAAATTTAAGTCAAGGGGTAGGAATTTAATATTAAACATCTTGGAGCAACAGAAAAGGTTGCCATCTAGCACTAATGAAGGAAAGATCATCTAGCCTAACTACAGACACCTGTATAGTGAGAGGATCGCCTTCAACCTTCTATAAAAGTTGCTGATAAAGCAATGGGAATTTAAAGCACTGGCTCTGTGCGGTACTGACATTTTAGTGAGCAGGTTGTCCGTTCTTTAAAGTGCTAACAGAATGACGGAGGCTTCTGGCACGTTACCACTTAGTTTGTAACACTTCCAGAATTTTATTTCCCCAAATAATATCCCAATAAAGAAAAAGAAAACTCGTTTTAAATTGGGTTTGCTGCCTTCCCACCTAAAAGAGTTTTTTTCTTAGAGATGTAACTTTCCCTTCTACTTCCCTTTCTTCCCTGCCCCTTCTTACTTAAATTTAATCATCCTTAAGCCCTTGTTTTCAAAGAGTCACATGGGACACATGGATTTTATTCTTTCTCTAAATTTGCACGCACATCACACACACACACACACACACACACACACACACACACCTTGCTTTTCCCTAACATTAGGAAGCAGTACTCTTTAATAACGAAGAGTATGAATTACCCCCCTGACATTGTGGTCCCACTTCAAGTTCTGCTATTTTCCTGGGTGGTTTCAAATGAAGTCACCAAACACAGCCCTGGTTTGGTAGTGCTGTGTGTAGTAAGTCAGGTGCACCTTTTAGATTGGTCTGGACCTTGAACCATTCAATCCCATTCCCACCTTCCTGAATTTTTTTCAAAGGATTGTTAGCATTTACTGAGTAAATAAAGAATAGATGATATCCAGCTCATGAAGGACACATATTATTTTGTTCTTTTTGTCTTTTCTTTCCTTTGGAGACTTTCTGTTGGGTTGTCTGTGCCAGAATCCAGCACGTACCAGGAACATGAGTTCTCTTAGCTCCGGTGATCGATCGTCTCTGATTTGTTCTTAGAGTTAAGAAACCCTCTGCTCATATTTCTCATTCATTTTGCGCCCCTTTCTTCTCTTCAGCTACTGTTGAGGCTATTGAGGCTGATGAAGGTAAACTGGCCAGTCCCCTTTCTGTTGCACCTACAACAGATAAGGGCTCTGCTGGGTGTATTCATTTATTTTATCTTTTTTTTTTTTTTTGCTGTAGCTTGTACAGAGTGTGTGGGTGTTGGGCTAACAGTTGTGGCTCAGTATTAACCAAAATGTTCTTGCTTTAAAGGGGAAAATGTCCTTTTTATGGTTTGTTCGTTTGTTGGTTTATTTTTTTCCTTTAAAGCTATGTTTGACTCGGATACACTGAACTTCATATAACCACAGAACAAAAGGATTTTATATATATATATATATATAATGATGTGGGTTGGGGGATAAGGCAGCAGTTTTGACAAATAATGTAAATATATATAAATATACACACTTTCAAACTTTTATTAAGCTGAACCATGTCCTTCCTCAAATCACTTCCAGTCAGTACTGGGGAAAAAAGAGAATAAAATGAGATTTTATTCATTCTAACCTTCAGAAGAGACTTCTACTGCACACAAAAAAGCAAAACAGTGCTTTGTTTTAGTTTAACTTTAATTTGTCTCTCTATGAAGCATCCAAACCCCTGACAAATATGTCTGCAATGAACTGTTCTGCTAGACTTGTTGAATCTTTACCTACTGGTATGTGTAGCTCAATTAGTGAAAGCCAAATATTATAAAGAGTTTTTTAAAAATCGAATGACTGAGGAAGTGGCCGGTAACAAGAATAGTGAATACCAAGCAGCCTGTCAATCGATTCGTGGGTACTGAGTGCCTGCTTTGAATCAGGTACAGTACTAAGTGCTGCAGGAGGAATCAAGGCGTGCATCTCACTGACCAGGCCCTCACGTGGCTCACGGACACTGAAATCATACGTTTACTCACTACTTTTCAAGTACTTTTAAAATCCATGGTTAGAAGAGACGTGAATTTCAAAAGAGCTTTTGAAATAATATATTCCATTATGACTGGAAATTTTTAAAGGAATACTTTGAAGTTCCCCTTTAAAACAAATTCTTCAGTTGTATTTTGTTCTTGCAAGGCAAGATGACCTTTTTTATTTTTCCCAAAATTGTGTGAATATGGTCCCTTGGTCTGATGTGAGAAGTGCCACTATAGACTCTTCTAATTTGCGAATGATTTGAATATGATAGGGGAAACCACATGACGCTGTAAGAGAAAATACAACTGCTTCCTAAATAGCAGTGAGTACAACTGCTATTTATGTGGGAATTCTCTGTTCCTCTTGGCAAATTCTAATCTGCAGTGTGCATTCTTGTTGATAGTTTGGCTGTTTTTTAATTTTGTTCTTTATTTGTGGTTTCTGTGACTCTGTGTTGTGTTAAGTATACTACCAATGTAAATTGCTAATACCCATTGTCTGACCAGCAACTAAGCAGAGCACATTCTTCATATACCTGGATAGACAAAAACTAATTGGAAATGGACCCCAATTCCAGATGCACTGATCATTCCAGAGAGATTTGTAACTGGAACCCTTCCCACCTTCACCAAGCCATATTGGCTTTTTTAAAAGCAAGACATCCCACTTTTATCTTCGAAATCAATAAAATGGCTTCTTCGTCCATGATACTGGCGGTGAAAGCCAGTGTCTTTCCTGATTATGGTGCAATTGTTTAGAAAAGGCTAGAGTTCCACTGCTGGCTGTCCTCTCATCGCTGCCCATCATCGATCTCATTTTCACAGTGGATGCTCATTTGACAGCTCCAAGCTTTCTTTAAATTTGTAATTTATTACAAAATTAGAGAAGAATTAAGAAGCTTTGCTTTGGGCCTTGGTCTTTCCCCATTTCACCATCTTCTTCCTCTCATGGTTGACTAATCACCATTATGCTGACATTGAAAATGCAGAGGGGGGATAAACAATTGCTCATCATTGATGAGTTTTGAGAAAACTCTCTTTTGAGGGTCTCATCCATGTGGGTAGCAGGAACTGGTGTAGTTTCAGCTTGGAGCTGCTTTTCTCTCCCCCTCCTCCCACTCCCCAAATAGGATTGGGAATGAGAAAGGTCCCAGAAATTGGTGCCTTAATTGGTCACGGTGATGCAGCCCGTGGGTGATTGGCCCTTACAGACCCAGCTTACACTTCCCAGGGAGCAAAGCGAACTGATGCCATTGGTTCCCCCACTGAAGTCCTTTTATTTTCAGCACACTAGTTGGTGTTCCCAGGGAGGAAGCCAACACACTTCTGAGCACAGAGGCCGTGCCTATCCCTGGAGCACACTGAGGGTTCCTGGGAATGAGCCAACTGTCGCGACTCTCACTGTGAATATTCCATGACTTAACTGAAGAGGGCCCAAACCAGTCCAGTTTGGTTTTGCTAAAAATTACGCATTCCCCCTGTCATTCTTTTATCTCTAACTTAGGTGTACAGTGAGCCGTTGGGGAGCAGTCATTCTTTGCTTTAGGCAGTCATGGATAACCAGATGAAGTCAGTCGGCCTGGTCCCTGCTGCAGGGCCAAACAGCTTCTTTCCTTAGTGTAACTGGGCCTAGTTTTCTGGTTTTTCTCTGATGTTGTGACCCAACACTCTATGTACTTCCAACACCGAGTGGGGGAAGTAGGCATGTATAACTTTTACCTTCTTTTTTCTTGTATCACCATTTAGTTGTTTGAGGAGGAAGTTTTTTTGGATTATGAGACAGTTAATTCCTTATTACAGTGTCTACTCTATGCCCTTTACTGGATCTTTAAGTACAGCAGACCCAGTAATTGCACTGAATTTACCAATATTAACAATCAGATAATAACAGTAGGGATGCATTCACATCTGCCTAAGTTTAGACTATTAAACGCACGAATCGTGCCAACAGAGCGGTCAGTTGATGCTGGGTCCAGCAACACCGAAGTTCACTACAAACAAATCAACCCTCAGGTAGCCGATCGCAATCTTTCCCCTCACATATCCACTTGGGATTTCTTTGAACTAAACTTGTGAGGACAAGAGAAAGGTTTACCACTTACAACCTTCAAGAGGACATTTTGGTTGGCAAGAGACATTGGCTGTTTTCCACCCTTTTGGTTCTCTTCGAGTATGGTAAGGAGTCTGTTGTGTCGTGTTCAGTTCCCGTCACTCTGTTCTCTACTAAAGGATGCCCTCACTCCCTGCGAAATCGCTAACAGCACCAGTTACAGCCGCCGAGCCAGGTGCCTACCTCGGGCTAATCCGCTCTCTCTCTCTCTTAATGATTTTCTGTTTAGCGATCAAAGGATTCTCACCCCAGCATAAGATCACTAGCTTCGAGGAGGCCAAGGGCTTAGACCGGATTAACGAGCGGATGCCGCCTCGCAGAGATGCCATGCCCTCCGACGCCAACCTGAACTCCATCAACAAGGCCCTCGCCTCCGAGACGAACGGCACGGACAGCAATGGCAGCAATAGCAGCAATATTCAGTGACCACTTCCTGCTCACTTTCTTTCTTTCTTTCTTTCTTTTTTTTCCAAGCTGCAGGGCATGATGGGGATTGCTGTATATCGGCAGTTGGGTATTCTTGCCTCAGATGGTAGTTTATGTGCTCTGGGGGGCCAGGAATTCAGGATTCAGTTTACACTATCATAAAATAGAAGCGGGAGAGAGATGATAAACTATATTTTGGTGGGGGTTGTGATTAAACACCTCCTGGGGGTATGCCTTTTAAAAAAAATGCTTCGTTGGGGGGGGGGGGGGGGGGCGGGACGGGATTTTAAAGAAAGCTAATGCTCGTATATACTGCAATGTTAGGGGAATGGACATGTTTTCCTACTGCATTGGGGGGGACTTCTGGGTAGGTTAACGAAAGGCCTTTTGTTATGTTACTGGACATGAAAACTTTGTCTAATTTCCTACTTTATTGTACGTTTACAGTCACAGCACTAAAAATGGATGACATCAAACATTTTTAACAAAATGATGTACAAACTAAATAAGGACTATTTATTGATAATGTTTTGCTACTCTTGTCAGACAATGGCTATAAACTGAATTAGGCAGTCTTAAAAAAAATAGAAAAAGAAAAAAAAAAAGAATGTTGCAAATTTGTTAAAATGCCAAAAAGGACAGTTTAATTTTGTACAGATTATGCTTACCTCAGGTTTCTTTAGTGTGCTTGAATGCCCTTTTTTTCTTCCCTATAACACTTATTAATTTGGCAATGAATATCTTTCCTTTAAGTTTAAAAAAAACTGGAATAATTACATCTATCTTTTTTTGCTGTTTATATTTAGGGTTTTTTGTTGAAAAAAATCAAGTCTTGGTTGTGGCTTGCTGAATTAAATATTTATGAGTGGTGCATTTTTAAGTATAGTGAACAAGACACCATAATAAGTAAAGTGATAAAGCATCTATATTCTGTAAAAAAAAAAATCTGCCTATGCATGTTTTTTAAGAAAAAAATGGCTGTATTGGCCTGTATGGGACTGTAATGCTCTTAGTGGTCTGACGTATACTGGAAATGTATGTATACTGGCGTCCTTTATATTCTCAAATGCTTCATGCCTTTGACATTTTGTAATCAAAAAAGCTTTGAAAAAAATCTAAAGGGGAGAGTATTCTTAAAAGTTTTTAACATAAGCTTGTCAGTACACATATAGATGGTTAGCATGTTTAGCAAACTTTGTGAACTTTAAATAAGTTTGTAGTGACATGTGAAACTCTAAATGCATGGTAACTGTTAATGTCATCATGGTTTAGTTAATTTCATTCTGTTCTGTCATGTGCCACACAAAAAAAAAATGTACTTTTTTCACTTTTTTTCCCCTTTGTATATCAGTTACGGGTTACAACTGGTTCATTCTGAAAACAACGACAACAATAATAACAAAAGTCCATTCATATTTTTTAACAATTGTATAAGTGCCCAAGTAATTCACTACAGCCTAAAGCCTTGCCTTTGTAATTTGACTTCTGAAATGTTGGCAATCAAAGCATGCACTTGTAACAATGAAAAAGAAAAAGCATTTTATATTACTACTCAATAAAAAAAAATGTGCATGAAGTTAAAGAACTCTCCTCCTTTCCCTGAGTCTGATGAAGGGATTGCAGTGCGGGGCCCACCTCCAGGCATCACGGATTCACTTTAAGAGGCTCATTCAGGCCTAGTGACCTAAGGTGTGGTGCCTACTTCCACTGTAAGAATCTTGGTGGCTTTGTGTCTCAAATCAGACAAGAGCAATTGATTTAAAGTGTAAATGCCATCTTTTCTGGCTCCATGACTGCGGGAGTCGTTTATGAAACCGGAGCATCCCTTTTCATTTGGAAAAAAAAAAAATGACACGCATTTGTTATCAGGTTGTTTCAGTTGTATCGGATGCCCTATCTGCTACAGCCAAAAAAACTAAGCTTCCAAGTGCATTTTCCTCACAGGAGACAGTTGCATTTGTATTGATATGAAATGTGTATACCGGCACTTCAGCTGATAATCTAATCAACTGGATATTTAAGACACACCAACTTTCGGTTTGTTTCTAACATTGTTCATTTTTAGTGCACTTTGTTTTATGTAATAAAGTATGCCTGTTTTATTAAGTAACAAGAATATGACAATTAGTGACAGAGTGTACCAAAACAGAGATGTTCTAGATATATTCTCTGACAGAGACTACCCCAAGTTTATTTTAATGAATCCAGCTCCCACCCACCCCCGCCTCGTGGATATTTTTTCCATCCTGAAAAAAAAATGACCTAAAAGAAAAATATTTAGATGCAACTTACTAGAATGATGTGAAAGAATGGTATTTCTGGTACCAAGGTGTTTATTTTCTTTCTTATACCTGGAGAGACAATATCCTGACAAAAAGAAAATCTTTTCTTTCCTTTTTTTTAAATTCTTTTCCTTTACAAATTGTGCTGAGGCAACTATGGCATAGAAATAAACATTTGACATTAAAATAAGCTATTGATGTGAGTATTGCTTGGTCATTTAGTCACTATTTAGAAAAATAGTGCCATATGTCTTTGCATCATAATTTTATCTTTAAAAGCAATATACAGAACTGAAGTTATTTCTCCAAAAGGAATCATAATGTGAGTTCACCATATACTAGAGCTACCACAAATTGTTGAACTCCTGAATTTATAATGCCACTGAATTTTCTGTGTCTCTCTGTCTGTCTGTCTGTCCAAGTTTCTCTCTGTCTGTGTCTCATACAAGTAACATTCACATAACCTCCTGCCTTCCCCATCTCCCAACACACCTCTCCTGGGGAGCCCCTTTGAGTGCCAAATTTTCATTTAATTTTTGAAGAATGACAGAGAGGTTTGGCATATCTCTCGGATCAGCAATTTTTTTTGGCTTACGTTTATATTTTCATTTCTTAAAACCCTTTATAAATGATGTATGTGAAAAAGAAAAGGAGATCATGAGTCTGAAGCTGTGTGGTAAAGGGACCAATGTCCAAGTAGATGATAGGAGCATCTCTTAGCAGCCCATTTAGTGAACTGGCTTAAAGCTGCCTTTCCCAAAGTGGGCGATACTGCCCCCTGAGGGCTGTGGGAATGATGGGATGAGGTGTGTGTGCTGCAAAAGCAGATGCCTACACTTTATCCTGGTTTATAGTTTATAACAGCATTCCTGGCAACAAGGTATTTATTTTCTTTCTTATTACAGAGAAAAAATCCTGACAATTTTTTTCTTTGTTCTTTACTTTTTTTTTTTCCCCCAGAGAGGCACTAAGTGATTTTTTTTTTTCTAAAAAGGGGCAGGAAGCCACGTTCGGGTTCCTCTGGCTTAGAGCAGTGGTTCACCTTCCTCATGCCACAACCCTTTAATGCATTTCCTCCTGTTGTGATGACCACCCCCCCAACCATAAAATTATTTTCGTTGCTACTTCATTACCAATTTTGCTACTCTTATGAATGGGGTGACGCCTGTTCCCTGTTAAAGGGTCATTCGACCTCCAAAGGGGTCACAACCTTCAGCTTGAGAACCGCTGACTTAGAGTAAACCATCGATGCTGGAAGGGCCTGAGCAGTTAACCGAGAAGTTGTAATGGCGACGCCAAGTGCTTCTCAAATCTTTGCTCTCCTGCTCTTGTCCTGCTGTTTTGGGATGAGGTAAGTGGTAGCGTCCCTTCATTTTGGGGCCCATTACCAGGGCCCCAACAAGAGGCTATTTCCACAGGAGGAAGAGTGAGAATGGCTTCCCTCAGTGTTCCATATTTTGGGACAATTTCTTGGCGTTCATCTTCTAGATCCATCGTGCTCCATTAAGAAGCACGTGCCTTTCTGTGTTCCAAACCCGAGCACCCAGCTTTCTCCTAACACAGGAAGCCCTTTGAGCCAGACAAACAGAAGAGCCCCAAGACTGGAGACGTTTTCTTGTCTCCTGTTATCTTGTCTTCCGCTTCATTCCTGCCGGGAGTGCTGAGTCCCCAGGCTGTGCCAGGCTATTTTCCCTCAAAAGCCTGACATTCTGTCTAGCGCTTCCATTTTCACTGTCATGTTAAGCACTAGAGGTTATTTTCCATCATGCACCAGTTTCACCAAGTAAACCAACATTGACTTTAGACTGTTTCTGAATGTAACTGTCCCCCCTACGTCTTGAATACCTTTTATATCTTAAGATATGGCTAGCCAGGGGAGCCACTGAGTAGGCCTTTTCATGGGGAAACCAGCTAGAAAAAGAAACATATGAGGACATTCTGCCTCTTCCCAGTGCTCCCCTTTTCAAGAGGCAGCAGCGGCAAACCAGGATGCATTGGAGGGACTGGAGACCCGTCAGGGAGTGTCTGTTTTCAGGAAAGATTGAAGCAATTTCGAGGTGAACAAAAGGAGTCATAATATCTCTAATTCTGAGTGGGTTACTGCAAAAGAGCGTGTTTGCATCCAAAGTTGCCGACCTGACTTGAAATTGCCCTTCACACCGCTGCCAGGTTGATCGCCAGCTCATCAACCCAATGCGCTTCTGAGCAGCACACTGCCATGCCCAGGCCCAGCCCTGCTTGGTGGCCTCCACGGTGTTCTCCTTGGTGACTTTCACCATACACCAGAAAGTCACCACACTGTCCTTTTCTGTGAAAGCAACACCAAACCCCCACTGACAGAAGGATGGACATTGTGCAGGAGATACATTGGGCAGGAATTGAACCCTGGTCTTCCAAAGTCAAAGACAGCCAGCACTCGGCCACTGTAGAAGTGGCTCATAAAATTGAAGCTGTTTCCAGCAGACCAGAAGCTCTGAGTGAGGCACTGAGCTGCTAGACCAAAAGGTCCTTGTGTGTGTTAACCCAGAGGCTCATCAGAAGACCTGGTGAACTTCCTCCCAAACGGAAGCCACCAGCAAGCTGATGGCGGACACGCGTGGGCCACCCTGTGTCTGAATCGCCACATCAGCAACTCGTGCAACCACGCAAGAAAGCAGAACCAGCCCTTTGGGGGAAGTGTTTTAGACCAGGCACAGTGACTGCACTGCGTCTGCAGTGCTGTCCCCTGTGACACTCTGGGGCCAAGAGGGGATGTCCTGTCTCATGGTGGCGCAGGCACTCGGGTCCTATCTGTGCCTTGGCTGCGCCCAGCAGGAGTGCTGTCCTCGGGGCTTGCTGGGCCAGCATGTGTTTCTCTCTCTCTGCCCCATGCCCTCTTAGTTTGCCCCGTGTGATCTGGGCAGAGCCGCCACTCTCCCCGGGCTGTGTCTTCCATGCTGTCCTCTGTAGTTCTATCTTCTGGGGAGGGGGTCGACACAGCTGGGATGGGGGCCGGCCCTGTTAGGAGCGTGTTAGAGGTGGGCACATCCCTTTCAGTGCAACAGATATCTCCCGGACAAGAGCACATGGAAGAGGCTCCAGGAGACATCATAAAGGACCCAGAAAGGAAGGTACTGAACTAGACATTACCCTTCGGCATTCAGATTCAAACTATACTTGCAATAATTATTCACTGCTTCAGGAACATGACATTTTGATTTGCAAACTGTTCCCTAGTTCTGTGCACTTACAGGAATACCGCCATGGGTGTAAGCTTGGTACAGCTACCAAAGGAGCTGCTTTTTAATTATTTATTTGGTATGTTGAGCAATGATATTATCAGCTGAGAAGAGTTTACAGCATAACAACCAAGAATGACAAGGTCACAAAATATTATGGTAACTCAAGAAAAAGTTCACTTAAAATCTCGGTTGGAAGTATCCTTGACCAGTTGCATTTTCAATTCATTTTAAGTCAATGACATCTGGGGACATGTAGGGTTCAATCTAAGTTTCTGTCCAATGGCTCCACCTGGCCCACAAGATTAAGTTTAATTTTCCAAAACTAGCACAGGGAGTCTTTCTCCACTTGACTCTTGCTAGGCTCATCTGCCCCTGCTCTTTCCTCCTTGACCCTGAGATTCAGTGGAATGCCCTCAACTCCCCAGGTCTTCTGTGGAATGACCCGTATTTCACAGATGTCAACTTTGCCCTAAATACTTGGATGGGACCTTCCTTTCTCCGATTATACAAGTGTTATGGAATCCTTTAATAGGGTTAATTGGAGCGCTTAGTATCCTGTCGATAACATTTTCTTTCTCTGGCACTGGGATGAAAATTGTTTATCTTTGCATTCTTAGCACTAGCAGTGACTGGCATGAATGTTACTTGGAATAAAGGGGAAGAGAAAAGAGAATAAAAGGTTTCTGGTTGCTCTCGTGATAGGGATCACCTTCCCAGTCTAGATGAAAAAGACTTATAGACCAGTTGAAATGCAGAATCCTACTGAGTGTTTCCCACTGCCCCTCAGAACAACCTCCTGGGGTCTGGAGGGCTGCAGGAAGAGCACCTTTAAATAAGTAGCTGCCATCATTCTGCTCACCAGGCAAGTCTTCAATAACTGTCAAACCCTTTCTTCTATTAGAAATTTGAGTCTGTTTTTCAATTCAACACATTTTCTAGCCTGGTCACAGATTTTCATACCCAAAATGCACAATTTCATTTGGGGTTATGGTGTTCTAATTTGAATTTAGATGAAGAGATGGGCATGATATAAGTATTTGTTTAAAACTTAACCTTCCCGAGTAGATCATATTTGAGAAAGAAGCATTGGCCTTTAGAGATTATTGTATTAGACTCCAACCAAGAAACAATTAAGGGTGTGTCTATAAGGAACCCATGTCACGTCTCTTTAAGACCAGAGTCGCAGTCATATTTGAAAGACGGCTTCTTTCCCACTGGGTGTCCACCTGCGTCCTCTCACCGAGCATTACTATCAATGTGCCACAAGGGGTTCAATCTCGCTGTTCAAATGTACCCCCAGCACCGTTTATGCTCAACCATCCCATACTACACATGAAACATGACCATGACAAGGTCCTTTCTTTGCCTTCAAAACCATTTCTCCAAACATCAAAGGAGATCATAAAATGCTGTCAGTCACAAATACCTTCTTAGGCATTTATCCTGATACTCAACACCATCAAGATCATGCTGACTCGGTGACGCTAGAGGTGGAGCTTCCCCTGTGGGTTTCCCAGGCTGTTAGTGATTCTGGCAGTAGAGAACACCATCTTCCTCCCTGGGAACAGCCGGTAGTTTCAAACGGCCCAACTTAAAAGGCCGGCCCATAATGACTAGGTCACAGGACAGAGGCCACACGAGGTGGAGCTTGGAGAGAACAGAAGGGAGCACTGTCCCTTTAGAAGACGGCCATCTGATCACTGCGGAGTCTTTACTTGGTAGTGATCTGTGCTGGCCTATGTCGGTGGAGATGACAATAGAAGGCATAGCCTCTATTCTCTCCCAATATACCATAGTGGTGAAGATAAATCCACACTGCA
The DNA here is from genome assembly GCA_004026705.1 of Nesogale talazaci. Taxonomy (NCBI): domain Eukaryota; kingdom Metazoa; phylum Chordata; class Mammalia; order Afrosoricida; family Tenrecidae; genus Nesogale; species Nesogale talazaci. Next base: position 5,319 of record PVJH01009848.1, on the reverse strand, counting down.
TTGCCATGCGTACTCACTTTGGCATAGAATAATTTATTCGAGTCCCAATCTGGAGTTAAAAGTGGGTTGGTGTTTTTACAGCTCTGCTAATTACCAGATGTTTGTGTGACCTTGGAAAACATGCTAAGCTTCTTTAAACCTCATTTTATCCTTGGTAAAATGAAGATAATAATAGTAATTACTTCATAAGCTTCTTGTGAGGATTAAGAGAGACAATGCAAATAAAGTGCTTATGGTTTCTGGCACAAAATAAGCACTGAGTAAATTTTAGTTATTTTTTTTTTGGTATTTAGCAGCTTGCTGAGTCACATGAGTGTTTGCGATAAGCATTCTGTAGATGAAGATTGTTTGTATCAGAGAGTGTGACTGAGGGTTAGAGCGGAACAGACACACGGCCTTCCTGGGGTAATTCCTGGGAGGGTGGGTTGATAGGGAAACTGGGCAGATGCTGAAAGCAGGAAGGACACTCTAACTTGAGAGAAAAAGGAAAGCTAAGAAGCAGACCCAGAAATGCAGTGGTGTGTCCTCCACTTTGGTGAACGCTTAGGAAAGTTGGGGTGGGAAAAGCAAAAGGAATGTGGAACTCTCAGATCCATGCTGACTCATAGTGGCCCGGCATGACAGGGAAGAACTGCCTGTCTGGGTTCCTGAGGCTGAAAATCTTTATGGGAGCACCTGGTGGGCTTGAACTGCTGACATTGTGGTTAGTAACCCTGTATACTTTCAGAGTGCCTTACTAGGGCATGACAGGAGATGGGAATGGTAGGCTAGGGTGAAGTCACATTGGATATTGTACAGTCGTTCCGCTGCAGTAACCAAATACCTGATGGACTGTACCCAAGCCATAAAGATATTTGCAAACATTCCACAAGGACATCTGAGTATACGCAGTGCCAGGATGAATTTGGTTGCTCAACAAGATCACCAAAGGCTTAGGCCCTTCCCGGGCTTCTCATATTCTTCTATTTGTTTGCTTCTGTCCTCATTTGTTTACAAAAGACTGTCACACCTGATGGCATCACCTCCTCATCCAACACTTGTCTGGAAAACTCTACCCAACCCTGTCTCCCTGATCTCCCACAGTAATGGAACCACGACCTTAGCAGAGTCATAGTTAATCTAGAAGAGGGGAGGGAAAAGCATAATGGTTATGATATTTTTGAGGGCATTGGTACAGAAGCCTGATAAATATCAGACAAAGTTTTCTAAATGATACTTTAAGATTGGTGAAACCAAGGAGAGTGATGAAACATATTGTCTTTAGAACTACTGGACTTATGGTTGTGTCTGAAAATTGGGGGTGCGGCATCACTGCCCTCTGGAGGGCCCAGCATTGCTCCTGGAGAGCTGTTGCTGGATTTGAACCGCCAAGTCAGTGGGCTGCAGTCCTGCTACCCCACCTGGATTCAACATGTCTGATAATTGGAAGAAAATAATAAAATTACAATATGCTGATGAAAGAAATTAAGACCTAAATACGTAGAGGTGCTATTGAGTTCATGGATTAGAATATTCAATACAGTTAAGATGTTAAATCTCAAATAATTCTATACTATTATATTAATGAAATTCCAGTAAAATATTAGGTTTTTTTTTTAAGATTTAGATAAACTGATTATAAAATTTGTACAGAAAAATACAAGAGGTAGAATAGCCAAAGCGGTTTAAAGGTAGAACACAAATGGAGACTCACATTAGCCAATTTTGAACTTTATTCTTAAATTTGCAATGATAAAAAGACTGTAAAATTGGTGGAAGAATAAATGGATAAAAAAGTAGATCTAGAACTAGTCCAACAGAAGAACTCAAGTTAAGAATAACAAATGTGCAAATAGAATCCAATAGTGAAACCTAAGTCTTCTCAATGGTGCTGGGGGAAAAAAAATAGACTTCCTTAAGCAAAACATGAATTTCAGCCTCTGCACAAAAATCTCACCCTTATTCCGAAATTAACTCCAAATACATCATAGATTTTAATTTCAAGCACAAAGTATAATTTTTAGGTGAAAAGAATAGAATATGCCCATGAGTCTGGCTTATGCCAACAGTTCACTAATATGATGACAAAATCCCAAGCCATAAAATAGACACTGGTAAACTGAACTTCATGGATTGGACTGCTGCAAAGTCAACTCCTTGGCGGGGGAGAGGAGGGTGGGGAGTGCTTTGCAAAGAGCATTATTAAAGAGAATGAAAAGTCAGATAATTATCTGGTGTGCTTTTTAAAAAATGTGTTTGAATCCTATCTCTATCAAAATCTCAACTCAACAAGAGAAATCAAGCAACCCAATTTAAATGTGAGCAAAAGATGTGAGCAGACATACCAATAATGTATGCAGATAGAAAATCAGCTAGGAAGGGGGGGTGAGGTCAACCCCTTTAATCCTCAGGGAGATGCAAATGAAAGCCAGGATGATACCATAATGACGTTAGAAAGGTAGGAAGCTAAGCAAAGCAAGCAAAGCCTGACAATATTGAAAGCTGGTCAGAATGCAGAGCAATTAGAGCTCTCAGACATTTTTTAGTAGGAAAAAAAAGTGGTGCAGCCACTCTGGAAAACAACTGCAGAGAAATAGAAACATTGGCTGACATTGTCCCTGTGAGAGCAAGCGAGTATGTTCTAGGGAATATAATGATATGGACAGGTAGGTGCACACAAAACCTATATGTGAATGATTATAACAGTACTACTAAAAATAACCAAAAAACCTGGAATCAAACCAAATGTCCCTCACCAGAAAAATGGACAAAATGTTGTACACCTCTCCAATGGAACACTACTTCATAATAAAAAGGGAAATAATACTGATACACACAAACACGTAATACTTCAGAATGCATGAACAAGTGTTGAAAGTCATGAAAGGCCTGAGCTTTTGCCTTTCTGCCAAGCTAAAAAGTTAGTCAACCACCATCTCATTGATGTTGGCAGCAGATGCAAGGTTCCTGCCTCAGACAGAGAACTACATCATGCACAGCTTGGGCTTCCTGTCTGAATATGGTACCCTAATCCACAATACCATGGTGAAGATAGCAAGATCAAACTCACTGCCATGAACCCTCACTCACAAGAAGTCCAGGTAAATCCCATGCAAACAGAGTTTCTGTCTGAAGGGAGGAACTTCAGAAAATCACTCCTTTCAAAAAACCCACATAGAAGAAGCAAACCAATCTGTGGGACCACAAGGCGTCAAGGGCATCAGGTTTCAGGCATCAGCGAACTAAAAGTTATGTTATTTTAAATGAGGGAGAGTACAGGTTCGGGACCCGAAGGCCATCTGTAGATAATGTGACATCCCCTTACAGAAGGGTCATGGGGACAAGATGAGCCAGTCAGGGCACAGTGTAGCAACGATGAAATTCCTCTAGTTCTAAAATGCTTCTTCCCTCCCACTATCATGATCTGAATTCTACCTTACAAATCCATTTAGACCAGAGGATGTACACTGGCACAGATAGGAGCAGAAAACATAGGAAATCCAGGACAGATGAACCCTTTAGGACCAATGGAGGGGCAACACTGGAAGGGTGGACGGAGGGTGGAGTAGAAAGAAGGACCGATTATACGGATCTACATATAACTTCCTCCTTGGGGCACGGACAATGGGGAAATGGGTAAAGGGAGACATCAGACACGATTCGACAAGACAAAATTATAACAGTTTATAAATTATCAAGGGTTCAGGAGGGAGGGCAGAGTACGGAGGGAGTGGAAAAAGGAAGAGCCAATACCAGGGGCTTAAGTGGTAAGAAAATGTTTTGAGAATGATGATGGCATCAAAGGTACAAATGTGCTTTGCATACAAACAATGTATGAATGGATTATGCTAAGAGTTGTATGAGCCCCCAATAAAATGATTTTTAGAAAAAGAATTTAAAACAAAATGGAGAAAAGGTTATATAAGAATAGGGTGGTTACAAAACAAAATACATGAATTACTGACTTGTACAAAAAAAAAAAAAAAACAGGCTGCAAACAACCCTTCCAAAACTTCTTCAGAAGAAGACATGATCTTCAGGATCCTGTGCAGGAAGTAAATCTGCCCTCATCTTCCCAGAGATATTGCCTTCACTGTCCAAGATTCTTTCCAATAGAAACAGCTTTGATGAGGTGGTTCAGAACAGGACCTCCTGGAGAGAGGTAGAAACACAATAGAAATAGAAACTACCCTCCTCCCCCCGCCCCAACTGAAACCAGACCCCCAAAAATCTGCATTTGATTGAATTTATATGAAGTCCTGGGAAAAGCAAAGCTATTGGATGAGGCTTTGTGGCTGGGTGCCTTCCAATCGGTTCCAAGTCACAGCGACCCGACTTCCCACAGAACGAAATACCTCTCACGATTTAGCACGTGCGTGTGCGTGTGCCCATTGTGGCAGTCACTGTTAGTCTATCTTGTGGGGGATTTCTTCCCAGCAAACTCACCGAGCAGGATGTCCTTCGCCAGGGATTGAGCTCCCTTGATAAGGTGTCCAAAGCATGGGAGATGAAGTCTCAATATCCTGGCCTCTAAGGAGCATTCTGGATGCACTTTATCCAAGGTAGATTTGCTCTTCTTCTTGGGGCAGCCTGTGGTACCGTCAATATTCTTTCCACCGTAATGCAAATCAATGCTTCTTCAATCTTCCTTATTCAATGTCCAATTTTCTCATACACTCATGCATAGTGTAGGTGCACTTAAATCCTCCAAGTAACATCCCTGTTTTCAACCCTGTGAGGAGGTTCTACGCAGTAGAGTTCCCTAATAAAACGAGTCCTTTGATCACTTGACTGCTGCTGCTTCCGTAAGCATCAATTGTGGATCCAGAAAAGACAACTTCAATTCTTTCTACATGTATCATGATTGATTGATCCAGTTGTGAGCGAGGAAACAGAGTGAAAGGTTCAGTACATGGGTAGTTTTAGAGGGACGGAACTGTTCTTTGACCGGAGTTTGGTGGTGGTTATATGAATTTACACATATATTAAAAATCAAAGAATATATATACACCAAGACAAAGGTTAAATCTACTGCACATAAATTAAGACGCTAAAACGAACAAAACATCAGCTACAAATGGAAGAATATCATTACAAAAAGAGCACATTGAGTTAGAAGATACTAGACATTCGACCAACCGTGTCTTTTATTTCTAGGGCATCAGAGGAGTCCTGGGTGTGTAGTGGTTACACCCTGGGCTGTGACCTGCCTGGTTGGCAGTTCAAAACCACCGGATGCTCAGAGAGAATGATTGGACTTTCTACATCAGAAACAGTCTCAGAGACCCACAGGGGCCTGCTATGGGTCAGCACTGACTTAGTGGCAGTGACTTTTTTTTT